>OMNV01002492.1:21292-55289 GCA_900303265.1 Brotula barbata
GTAACATTTTGAGAAAAAGGTTGTGAACGTTCCAAAAATTAGGTCAGATATTTGTAGATATTTTACATATTTTGAGAAAAAACAAATTGTATAGTAACATGGGATTTTTAAAGACGATGTGATTACATACTGTATTGACACATCTTTTAAAAATATTTTTCATAAAATGACTTAAAATATTTATATATTTTTTATAATGAAAATGTTAATCATAACAATATCAAATTATATTTATAATATATTTGTTAAAAGGTAAAAAAACATTTTTAACTCAAATCTCCCTCGTACTGAGTGAGTCGATGAGTAAAGGAGCTATGACTGTTCTGTGATGAGTAACAACTTTGGTGCTACACTTCATTTTCATCAGCATCAACAGACAGAGTACAACTGAGAGAGGAACCCAGTGCACACGTTAGTAAAAACAAAAGGCAAAGATTACTGTGGTCTCAATAATTAAATGGCTTTAGCGTGGCATATCGGAAAACACTCGGCATTCCTGCTTCCCAGAGCGTGGTCATCACTGATCCAAACCACAGGAAATGCAAATCCTGTCTGTGTGCTGCAGTGGAGAAACAAAGGCAGCAGAGGAAACGCAAGCCAGTATAGCAGCGATTACATTACTTGCATTATTGTAAAATGATCATGTGTGGAAAAAATGAAAGCCTGAAGATTTAAATGCGTTTCATTTTCTCCTCCCTGGAAAAGAGAAACTCAACCATTCTCCACCAGAGGACGAGCCTAGCTGCTTTATCATGGCACCTCTGTATTGTTTTTAACATCATTAGAGGAACTGGTCAATTTCAACATCACTTTTTACCATTTAGGTACACATACTCAGTTTGGGTTCACTTAGAGCAGGCTTTTCCTGGAATAAGATGTTTTTAGGGCTTACGCGGAAAAAGTGATGCCGGCACAAGGTGTACTCATGTTGTTTTACTTTGGGTTAGTAATAGTTGATGTGCAAAACTTATAAACAATAAAATACAGTAGAACAATAAAAAATCTGGGAAAGAAATGGCCTGAATTGGCCACTCTGCTCGCTATTATATTGGCACTGCATCGGCCATTAAAAAAACAAATCAGTCTATCAACATTCTATACCAGCAGTTTGTGGATGGATTCTACTACTACTACAACAACTGTCAACTGTCAACTTCTTTTGCAAAATGTTCTTCTATTTGTTTCTCATCTTCATTCTTGGGGTCACTTCACGTCTGACAGTTTATGATATTGGATCAACTTTCGAAGTATAAGACATACAGGCTGAAAGACGTGTTCTAAGTAATTCTGAGTGCCAGAATGAGCTCCTTGGAGGAGGACAATGTTATAAAAATTCAATCCCTGTTTGCTCCATTTATTGGCCTTTTTATGTAAAAACATGCATTGCTGACTATATACTCACACACACACAATCTTTGATTGACGTTAACCTCACAAATCTACCATCACGGTTGACTTTCTTCATTTCGACGACATGTCAGACAACAGGATTCAACATCAGGAGAGAGAAGCCAAAGTCAAATGGTTTCCCTCATGAATCCAGAGAGAAAGCCAGAATTCCTTTGGAAATCACATCAGCTAGAATGAAATTTTGGTCATGATCCTTCTGAGGGATCTCTGACTGTCTCATTAACCTCTTTAAACTGCAGCACTGCCTAATGCATCGCAAATGGAAGACGAAAAAAATAAAGTTCTTCTAATCCAACATCAGGGGAAAAAACACAGTCAGGCCTTGGCATCAAAAGATTGATGATGCCACCGACGTTAAGACATTTGACTCCAGTCAGTCATTAGCATCCATTTTTCCTCCAGATGTGCACGGACACACAGGGGACCAGACATTCAGGGGCTATCATTAGAACTCGTACCTCGACTCAGGCCCCACAGTCCCCATTTAACAAATTATTCCACAGATGCCTACCCAATTCTACAGCAAAACAAATATCTAACATCCAGCAGCTGAAACGGCCCCTGCTAGAAAATAATGCAAAACATCAACATGAAGACCTTTGCGGTTCTTAAAGCCCAACCATCAGGCCGTCATATTCAATGGGTTCTTCATTGGACAATGTCCAACCTGCCTGAGGGAAACTACAGAACCTTTCCAAAATGTTTGATATAGATGCATTCATGGTGTTTGTCATAGTTAAAATGTTTTGATCATTTATCCAGCACATCACATAAACTCTGAGAACTCTGAACCCACAGAAACTGATAAATCTCCAGCAGCACTGCCTATCATCTATAATTCATGACCATGTCATAAGTCAAAACATACATATTTCAGCATCCTCTTCCTGATCTGTCAGACTCATCACTTTACTGTTTTAAACAATATAAGACAGAGTTTATAGGCGATATTTCCTGGATATGAAAGAAGTTTTCAAATAATCTTGTGCTTTCTACAGAATTGTTTCATTTTGCCCAACCCCCCACTTTCGGGCCACTTCCTGGCATCTATAAACGTCTCCTCAGAGGCTGCCTGCCGGGTTGCTGACCTTGGGATTTCAGAGAGTCCCTGGTGCATCCAAATAAACAGCACAACCTGTGTATCCTAAAGTGTCAGCTCAGCATTTCTATCATACTAGTGTTGCAGCAGGAACATACACATTCAGTGTAAAGTCAGCGATGAAGGTTTTTCTTTCATGTTAGGTTTCCCGTGCCATCTTTAGCCATTTTGAATTACGTGTTTCAAATCTATGATGATATGCATTGAAATTGCACATTTTTAAAGAGATCAATTTGATCAAACATATATAAAAGTTATGAGATTGTTTAGCAGTGATGTCACATGGCATCGCTGTAATCATTGTACTGTTTTTATTGAGCAATTTTACCTCAATTTCTTTTATCTAGTCATCATTTTGTCTGATGTGTCAAAATGTGCAAAAAACTGGTTGGACAAAATCCAGTCTAATCATATTCAACTCTATAGCAGCATCACTCCTCATCTAAAAATACTCACACTTTTCCTGAACAGCAATAAGATGAATAAGTGAGAGAGAGAAGCCGAACCTGAATAGAAGTTAAGTGTTGAATCCACAAACACTTACGTAGATGTGTATTCATTTCTGTCTAAATCTATCCAGAGGTGGATAAAGTACTTCAAAGTTGTACTTGAGTAAAAGAATAGACAGACAGAGAGACAGACAGACAGACAGACAGATAGATAGATAGATAGATAGATAGATAGATAGATAGATAGATAGATAGATAGATAGATAGATAGATAGATAGATAGATAGATAGATAGATAGATAGATAGATAGATAGATAGATAGATAGATAATACCTTATAACACTCCGTTTAGGTAAACCATAAGAAAAAACCCATCGACAAGTACAACTATCAGTCTCAGCACAGAGTTCCTTCCTCTTCATATTATCGGACAACTTTGTCCCAAAAGCCGAATCCAAAATAATGAACTGTATGATCCATAATGTATTGCACGAGAAAGACTCCAAAATGCAGACACAACAGTTTTGGGGGAGTCTACAAATGGAACCTTAAAGGCATAATGATCCAAAGAGGCCATTATTCATTTTGGGAATTTGTGTGCATATGTCGATGTCATAGCTCTTGGCAAGGTCTATAGGATGAGTAGATTTTGGTTATTATACTGTAAGCAAACAAAGAATGTCCCTCTAGAGACCATCACATTTACATACTTACAGTGGAATCAATGCTGTGTATTTCTTGTAAAAGTAATTGCTAAGATGAAAAAAGAAACTTCAATGTTTCCAACTTTCAATGCTGAGAAAAAGCATGAAAGCAAGCTGTTTCACTCCAGGTCAGAGAAGAACCACAGCATGTGACAAAGCACCGCAGGGGAATCAGGAAAACACACAGAGTACCTGTCTGTGTACTCTTCTGCAGTGAAATGTACAAAGGGAACTCTACAAAACTTGTGATGTAAACTTTCTGTTGAGTTGTACAAGATGCACCTTTGCCTATAGGTGAAAAGAAATCTATATTATTTGCGGAAAATGGTTGTGAATGCTAAACAAAAAAGCACATCAGTTGCACTGATCCAGGCAGTGACCAACATATTCCTGTGTGTGCCCCTTTGATGTCACCCGGGAAAGGACAGAGCTTTGAACAGAGCTTCACTGATCAGATTAGATCCAGGTCACGTGGATCATTGGAACCTTAGCCTAAATCAAAGTAACATGAGACAGACTTTGACCTGCGATCACAGCATCCAGCTGACCTTGGCCGCACATCGCCAACACTCACATTGTTATTGAACATGTGACAGAGATAGAACAGTTGATGACTGTCTTTAGTCCAATCAATGGTAAAGATGTACAGGTTTGTCCTTTCTTTGTTCACAGGGTTCAATGTTTAGTCCCTGCAGAGGAAAATGACCTTAGGGCGAGAAGATCGAAGCTACAAATAAACCAGACCATGATCATGTCCTTCAGTTTGTCTGCTTTTGCAGTTACATTAGGCTCATCAAACATCTGTATACTTCAACAAAATGGATATCAAATCTTTATGTAAATTCTGCAAAATTAACTGGTAAGTCCATTTCAAGGCAAACAGTATAGGAAAATTAAAATGACTTTGGATACATTTAATGGGTCTTTTCAATTTAGTAATACTCACACATAGAAAAGAAGAGAAGAAAGGGAAAGAAGGATACTTTATTGATCCCCGTACGGAAAATAATTCTCTGCATTTTCACCTCATTCTACAAGCAACAATCTAAAAGCTCTTTAAACCTGATTCAGTCAGTTCAAAGGTTCCATCTCAAATCCTACTGGAATTCAATGTTATGGTTTTAAATTATTTTTTAATCTTGTCTTTGCCTCTTCGGCGTATTCTGATTTGTTTTTCTTGACATAATTGTAAAGGAGGATCTTCTTCACTGATCTTTGAGGTGAAATAAAGGTTGAATGAAATATATCTTAGTGTCTCATTTGAATTTAAAATAAAACTCTGGTGTTTATTAAGGTGGAGATGTTTAAGGATGGTGGGGTGCCACTTGGATAAACTCTTTAATTGATTGTCCAACCTGTCCACCACATTTCATTGAAATCCTGGTGGAGTCATTTACTTTTTGTGACATCCTGCGAACAGGCCTTTAGTGTTAGATCCGTGTTGTTGTTGTTATTATGAGCTGATCCTACAGTAAATGATGTAAAGCTTTACATTATTTCATGATTTTAGTCGACATTGGGGATGCATCCCAAGCCTGATAACAGGTTGCTAATGAGCTTTCTGACAGCAAAACAAAGTGATGCACCATAATCAAACAGTGACAAGATAATTACTGCCTCTTAATTAATTCCTTGACCTAATTTATAGTCTTGGGGTAAAGGCTCCGACACACACGTTGGTGATCTGTGCCGTGCTGTAAATGATCCATACAGGTTGCACATCTGTTTATGTTACGATACATCCAACACTTACACTAATCAATCAAAGCACGAGGCTGCAGCTCCACTCACATTTACACATATGAAGTGAAAGATGTTTGAAAAGGCGGATTTATTGTCATAATCCAAGTTTTAACCCTCTCAGAGCCCAATCTCCACTAAACACACAATTTTATTTTTAATTATAGTAGACAAAGTTTCTAAGTATACCAACATTTCCCAAGATAGATCTTACATTTAAGAGTTAGAATAAAAGATTTGTTTTACAGAGGATACATTGTGTGATTTAATGAAATGAAATGTTCAGTCTCCTTGAGGCATGGGAGGAGATGTTAATCGATGGAGCAGCAGATAATCATGCATTCATTCATGCATTCTGCACTGATTAAAAGTTTCTCTCTGAATGTCAGATGTAAATTTTATCGGGTTAACCACCGCCTGTAATTGTGCCCTTATCTATGTTGTGGAAATGTCATTAGCCCTACATTTGTTAACATATGGATTTTACTTTTAATTAGAAATGTTACAAAGCCATAAAAGACTCCTGTTTCCCGGTATTATCTGAGCCGTTATGGCTGATTGGACAGGATAAATCAATGGGACGATCATACAGGCGGACATTGGGGCAACCAACATGACTGCAATACGCCATGAACTATAGATAGTCAATAGAAAGAAGAAAAATTGTCTGGGAATGAAAGGAACAGATTTTATGTCATATTTTCCTGCCAAATAATGAGAATATAGGAAAAATATAGGAATCTCAGGTGCCTCCCATAGGAAGTCTTAATTTTCCTGGACACAGCTGCTCATCTCCACAATCAATTGTCTGCAGCATCAAAGAACCAGCAAATAAAATCTATATAAAATACTTTAAAGTGTGTGCAAGGACAAGGTTGAAGCCTGCTGACTTTAACTTGCTGAAGTTCTGCGGAGACATCTAAACCAACCTTGAGTCGGAGTTCAAGTTTGACACAACAAAGCAGAGAGAAGCTCCTTAAATCTCTCCAGTCACGTTATCCATCCCTTGAAAGCTTTACCTTCAGGCCGGCCTTTCAGAAATGGACTTTGTAGCCTCCCTGGAGCTTTGCCGTGAGGATAAAAATAGCCCATCAATCTGACACACTCGCCATGACGCTTAGAAGAAGATTTCTGACTTTTTAATGCAACGACAGAGCGACAGAAAGACTCAGGGAGGAATGGCTTCATTCTGATTGAGCTCTCAAAGCCTTTAAAACTGTAACTACTGCAATATTCAATGGAAAATATTGCATTTCATCAAACCAAAAATAAATTCTAGCAAAACAGGAGAAGACTCAGAAAGTAATGTGTTACTTGTCACAAGTAAGCAACAATAACTTTCAATTATGTAACCTTCCAATTTATTGTTTTAATGTAAATTTATTTTAATGTACAACTATAAACAGTTGGGTATAAGTCTGTTTCTATTTTATAATTCAATTGTATGGCGTCTTTGTTGTTAAACAGATCTGACACTGAATTGGATTTTTAGGAAGTCTAAATGTTTCTACTGGGCTCTGAGGTCTCATTCACTTTCCAAATTATTCCTAAACATTTTGGTGTTGTTTTCCTTATATTGTCGTTCTCTTTCTCAATGGTTCCAGGGACTTTGTACTGTAGCTGTGAGCTTGAATTGTTTGAAGGGTGCTGTAAATACATAAACATACAGTACCTCCCCTTTTGATTGGCTGTGTAACTCTACTGTAAACCTGCAAATACAAAAATGCAACGTGCTGAGCCTTGGTTCAGATCCAAGTAAACGAACTCCATCTATGATTGCAACATGATCAAATGGAAGCATTTTACATGAGAGAGAATTTAAATGAGCTTGAACAACAAGCAGCCCGTGTAGCAAACTGCCGATGTCATCGTGTTCTGAATTTCCCTTCAATCAGCTTTTTGATTGAGAGCTTCGCCTCATTGATCTGCAGCTCCCCACACAGGGGACGTCTATAACATCAAACCATCTTTCTGCTGATGCCAGCCGGTACAGATGTTATTCGCCATTCTGTTTGTTTCCACACACACAAACAACCACACCATTGATGCACCGCGCATCACGGTTTACAGCTTTTACATTATTAAACACAGAGGCTGTGCGCCAAAGATGAAACAATTCGCATTTAGCAGACGCTTTTATCCAAAGCGACATACATATGAGAATTACAACAACACAAGCAAGGATCTCTTCAGTCAAAACAATGACAGTAAGCACCACAAGGCTCAGGTTCTGGTCAAAGGGACCGAGTTGCTTCGAGGCAGTGCTTCAAGGCAGTGCAAGGAGGCAAGGCAAGGAGTGCATCTACTCTATGTAGAGGTTTTTTTGGGGGTTTTTTTTTATTACATCAATACAGTTCATGTTGTGAGAAGGTGTTCCCTAAATAGCTGGGTCTTTAGCCTTCTTTTAAAGTTAGAAAGGGACTCTGCGGAGCGAATGGTAACTCATTAAACCACTGAGGAACCACAGAGGAGAAGAGTCTGGTTCGTCATTTAGGGCCTTGGTGTGCTTGCAGCACCAGTCGTCGCTCCTTGGCAGAGCAAAGTGGGCAGAAGGCAGCATAGACCTCAATGTGGGAATTCAGGTAGGTGGGAGCAGTTTTGGTTGCTGCTTTGTCAGCGAGCATGAGGGACTTGAACTTGATGCGAGCAGCAACTGGGAGTCGGTGGAGTGAAATGAACAGCAGAGTAACATATGCTGTTTTAGGCTGGTTGAAGACCAGACGCGCTGCCGCATTCTGGATCATCTACAGAGGCTTGAGGTTGCATGCCAAGAGTTCTGCCAGTAAGGAGTTGCAGTAGTCTAGGCGTGAGATTACAAGCGCCTGTATTAGGAGTTGTGCTGCATGTTCAGACAGATATGGTCTGATTTTCCTGATGTTGTATTGAGCAAAGTGTACCATGTACCATGTACTCCTGATTCACGTGGCGGTAATGCACCAATGGTTTACATACAGAAACAGAGGCTGAGCCCACATTGGTAATCAATAGAGATTTGAATGATGTATAATGGAGTCCAGTAGGTGGCAGTGATGCACCAATAATCTGGTTTGTCACACATGGACATTAACACGTGACCTTTTGTTTTTTTTCTTAAATCAGGCCTAAAAAATGCTAGTGAACCAAGCACAGTAATTTAAGTGTCTCACATGTGTCATATTATTTAAATTTTTTATCGGATTTATACATTTTGTCCAAACTAAATGAATGCCTAATATGATTGAGATGAAAATGCTGCTCAGGTGTTACACTGATGAGGCGACACCCTAGGGAGAGATGGAATTTTAATTTCCCCTGGATTAAATATTAATGGTCCCCAGTAATTGAGGTTGGAGCACAAACTTCTGTCATGGCAGTGAAGCAGGGGTTCATACTCTCATAATGAACATTTCATTCCCCTTCATTTTTGTAGCCTTGAGATGGTCGTGAAATGCTCACATTGAAGTTAAATCGATTTAGATTTGTCTCCATTTGACTCTTTTCTCTGCCATCATTAGTCAGGTTGTAAAAGCAGGAACTCTACATGATTCGCACTAAAGGTTAACCTTCAAATCTAATTAAACCTAAGCAACAAGACACAAACCCGACTAAGTGTTTGATGAAATATGTAAAAACCATGAAAGTAACCGAGGGCCAGCATTAATTCAGTTTCACAAGACTCAACTCCACTGTTGTGTCAATATCTTGCACTCTCAAAAGAATTAATTTTTGTCACTAAATATTGTTTCTGGTGATTTAACTATGGTAAATAGAAAATAGAATGTTTTGTAAGACAGGTCGCCTTCATGCAGGTGAACAACCTTCTCGGCTATGAGTTATTGTAGCTTCATAAACCTCCTGTGGGCGGCCTTAAGAATTAAATGAAAGTAAAATGTCAAAGTTGAGCTCCTGCTTCCTGTTTCAACAGAGAGACCAGACAAAGACAAATAGGGACAGTAGATCTGATGATGTCCTGGTGTGGCCATCAACTGACTGTCAGAGTTATGATATTCTAACATTTACACGGACTGGGTTATTCAGTAATTTAAAAACTCGTAGAAAATTGGTCACACGAGGTGAAAACATTGCATTCTTTTGTAATGAAAACAAAAAGAAAAAAGATGTAAGGTTTTTCAGCAGCATCTTCCTCTTTTTCTTTCTAAGAGTGTAAAAACAAGGCCAAGACACAAGGCTTTTACCAGACGACAGCAATATCTACTGTTGAATTTCAAGCCCTAATTTGAAAGGCAACACGCGATCATCACATGCAGCCGGGTTCGAAGTAGAACGGTTACATATTTACTTGTTGCAGGCTTACACTGCCATGTGGTGGACGACAGTCGTAACTGCAGGTCTGTGGTTGATTAAAGCAGATCTCTCTTAAGTCATCATGGGACAGAGCTTCAGAGGGAACACCACGCTCACCACAGGAGTATCAAATGTCACATCAGATCTCAAGTGGAAGGAGATTTGATGATTTATGATTTAGAGTTCGGACTGATAATAAGATAAAAGATGTGACATTTAGAATATTTCTGCTCCTGTCACCATGGTGAATCTAATTTCTTTTGAAAACTATCCGTTTTTAATCCACAATTCTATACATGGCAATGTTCAGTCATGTTTTCAGATATGTGGGAGTGAAACTACCCAATACCATTAAATATAAATATTTCAATGTCTTGTTGACAATTATAACAACACTGAAACGTGTAGTCGTGGAACTTGAAAAGAAAATGAAGACTAAACCTTTCACTAACGGTTTATAAGAACCGTCTGTCACAAGGCATGCTGGGAAACAACATATGAGCCACAATTCGATAACCGATACAGTTATCTTATATTCACCTTTCATCTGGGAGGTTACGCAACGACCAAGACGCCCTAAGTTTCATATTTCGTATCGGTATTAACACTCACTATTCTCAATGAGAATATTTATGACATAGTCTCACCTTTACTTGTTAACAGAGTCCATTCGCCCATCCTTCTGGTCAAACATGTCAGCGACGTTGTTGTAGAAGTCATTTTTTTCCGTTTTAAAAGTCTCTCTCACACAGCGTCCAGTTCTTCAAACTTATCTCGAAGTAATTTCTTGAACTCAGGCATTGGTCCTCCATTGATTATCACTTCCCGTTTTGATTAAATGTCTAATTTTAGACATTTAAAGTTTAGATATAACGTTTTCATTTTTGCAGTTAGTTTATAACTAGCTAATATTGAGGGAGGAGAGGGCGCGAGCGTAGGTTGCGTCACCAATTAGTGGCCTGAAAACACGCCCCCTTTGTACAGTGCGTTCGTAACAGACTCTTTTATAGAAGAACCACACCTGACTACAGCTGGTGCACGGCTATCAAAAACATACTTAACTTAACTTAATTTTACCTGCACCAAGAACGTTCAATATGTTAGGCCTGGATTTTACTTCATGAAAGAAAGTCGAGGGAGAAAATTTTGGGTTTTGAAGCCAAGCCCTCGTGTGGTTTGTTTGGTGCATAACACATTGTACAAAGCGGTGAGGAAAGAAATTCTTAACGTTCGAACTTTTATTTATTAATATGTTTTCATAGACCATTGTCTCCTGTCGCTCGTTTTACATGCCATGGAAACATCTTCAGAGTGTCTATTTTTCTGCTCGAATAAGAAATATACACAGAAATACAACAAACAGCACCAACCCAGTTCATTTAGTTTTTTATTCCATAGCAATAAAATACAAATTGCATGAAAAAAATGCATTCATCTGATCTCTTCAACATGTCAAAAAAAAAATGAAATCCATGTTAACTTCATATAAATGTGAACACTCAGGGCTTTCAAACACAACAATCAACACACATTTTGTCTGTTACATAAGCATATTCTCTTATTCTATATTCATATATTCTAGTACTGCTTCACTCTCATCCATCCTGTTCCTTCATCACTTCATTATTCCTCCATCATCCACTCCGTCAGAAGTTTGAATCAATGCCGCTGTATTCCAGGGCTGTATTTCTCCTGTGGATCTCATTGAGAACGACGTCGGTGTTTGAGACGTCAGATATTCCACTGTCTGCAAGCACGGAGCCTTAGGTGGACAAAGACAACGAGGGGTTAAGAAGGAGACTGTCTCTTTCTAGTTCTCTCTTTGCCTCTGTCTGCTCTTACACTCTCTCTCTCTGTCTCTGTGTCTCTCTCCCTAACTTGTTATATTGTCCCTGGTAAACGTACCACTGCTGTTGGTGCCTTCACTGCTGCACAGTGAGGAGCTCCGAGTGGGACTGAAGCCTGGACTGACAGACGTGTTAACAGACAGCTTCTTCATTTTGTGGGTGGCCGTCCGACTCCAATCTGAAACGGACACAGCCAAAGAGCCATGTAATGGTTGAATTCTGCTCTGTGATTGGTCAGATATTTCATAGGACAGAGAGTCCACCTGAGTTTTCAGCCAGTCTCAGACCCCCACAGCAGAGATACATTCTCCACTGTCGGCGGACGTTCTCCTTCACAGCACAATGCAACACAAAGATGAAGAAACCTGAGAAGGAAGCAGACACGTTAAATGGATCCTCTGGGTTTACAAAACTACGCATCATCAGCAAACTGTTCCGATGATTTCATAGATAGATAGATAGATAGATAAATAGATAGATAGATAGATAGATAGATAGATAGATAGATAGATAGATAGATAGATAGATAGATAGATAGATAGATAGATAGATAGAAAGGTCGATGGATGGATGGATGGATGGATGGATGGATAGATAGATAGATAGATAGATAGATAGATAGATAGATAGATAGATAGATAGATAGATAGATAGATAGATAGATAGATAGATAGATAGATAGATAGATAGAAACCAGGTTGCACCTTGCAGCGAGTTGCAGATGGAGAAGAGGTAAACAAAGGGCAGGTACATGGGCCCCCAGGCGAATAGAGCGAAGCCCCAGGTGAGGCCCAGCAGGATGACAAGGCCGGCGATGCTGCGCAGCTCAGTCAGCATCCCCCTGTTGGGAGACTGATTCTGGGGGTTCTGATGCTTGATCCTGTGGAGCTGAACCAGGACCACCACGAAGACCACAAGGCACAGAGCAAACACAAGGAGGAAATAGGCCACCACGCCCACATAGAAGGCCACATCATTCAGCAGCCAGCAGCTACAGAATGACACAAACCACACACAACCTGATCTAAAGGTGGAATATACGATGCCGTCAATATTTAACCCTTTGATGTCTGTCAGTGTCACTGGTGTTTGGTTTACATGTATAAATTATCTTCATACTTGGTGTATTCTGTCACTCAATACCAAAAACAAATGCAGAAGAATCTGGGCTTTCTATTCAGTGCATTTTCAGTCACAATTCTGCAAAGAAATCATATGAGCATGCAAAATTTGGAAAAGAACTTGATAATTTTTGAGAAATTCAAGCCTTTCCTCGTATAGTTGGAGGCATTGTTTGAATGAAAGCTCAACAGCCGACAAAGACGCGAAAAAACGAATGAAAACATAGCATTCAATCCAAAGGTACGCCAAGGCATGTTCAATACCGTGAAATGCTGCCCCCTTGTGGCAATTACTGTTTCATGCATCTACATAAAAGTGGTTTCATAAAAGATGGTCCACACGGAAGGCTGTCTTTATGTGGTGTGAATGCTGTAAACAAGTTGCATTTGTTTTGAATGATACCAGTGTGATGACCTCCATAAATTATTAAAAAAATCAATATTCAGAAAATAAAAGGCAAACTATAAATTTGGCTGACTAACCAGGGACAAACTTACAAATCTCCTGATGCTCCATCTGTGTATTTCCCATATGAAACCAGACCATAATTGTCTTTGTCCACTGCTATAATAATGGTCACCACGATGAGGGGAAGACCTGTAAAGACCAAGATACTCATCATTCTGATCCGATATAATCCTGAGTCAGTTCAATATATGATCAAACAATAGTCAGACTGTCACATGACAACGTGGTGCAATTTTACTGACATATAAAGAAGTTTTAGGAAGGCTCCTAGGGGGACAAATAGAAAAAGACGATGTCCTCATATGGTGAGGATTTGAAGTGGTTGTTCACTAAAATGCATTTATTACCACCATCTACCACTAGGTGTCGGTCAAGAGAACATAAGTTGTGACATTTCAGAGGTTACCCACCCCAGCCCAGCAGGGCGAACTTCAGCATGTATTTGCTGAGGTATGGAGTGAAAACTCGGACAATGCTCAAGTACATGTGCAGGGCCTCCAGCCCCGCCCAGGTGAACGACGTCAGCAGGAAGTAGTGCAGGAAGAAGGCGGTGCTGATGCAAAGCCCAGCCACTGGGTAGAGTGCCAGCCAGCCGTTGAGCAGGAAGACCAGGTTAAGGAAGAGGAGGGAGAAACAGAGATGCACCAGGATCTTGGAGGGAATGTCACGAAGAAGTTTTCTGCAAAAAACAGAACGTATGGACTCATTAAACGGCTTGTTAAACCACGCCTTCATTTTCCTTGAGTCTGATTTCACATTTTGGTCCACATGTATCATCCTTGATCTTTATTTGACTGATTATTGATCGATTCTTACCCAAAGGAAAGATATGTGAGCAAGGTGAGAGTGAGAAATATTGCTGAGATTCCACAGCCGATATACGTGATGAAAGTAAGAATGACAGCCTGATGACAGTCGGTTATTCCCTCTCTGGACAAATCCTGCAAAGAAGAAAAGAAGATGAGAAACACACACACAAATACAAAATATGACTCATACTTGTAGCAGTTATGGCTGCAATACGCAGTTTCATCTCTCCCTCCCTCACACACAGACCAGCAGTACAGCAAAGCCGGTGAGATGGTCACAGGTACAGGTTGTTTCCTCCTTGCTGGCATTGAGAACTGAGCAGCCGCTAGAGTTCCAGCCTCCTCCCCCACCTGAACAGAGGAACATTAATTATCACCATTCTGGCTGATATCGCACTTATTAACATTCATGTTTTGTGTGTGTGTGTGTGTGTACTCGCCATTCAGACCGAAGTCCCAAAATACACAAGAGGCCACGTAGTTTGGCTGAGAAACAGAGACAGAGAAGATAAAGTACTTATTTTAAATATTAAGCCAATATTATGCCAGTTATTATGATATTTAGTCCATATCTATAAACAACCATTAAGACTATTTGTCTGAATGGTTTGTCCAATGGAGCCGAGTTCCATCCATCTATTTATACA
Source organism: Brotula barbata (assembly GCA_900303265.1). Lineage (NCBI taxonomy): Eukaryota > Metazoa > Chordata > Actinopteri > Ophidiiformes > Ophidiidae > Brotula > Brotula barbata. The sequence continues at coordinate 35,873 of OMNV01002492.1, forward strand.
TCCACACATCATCCATCCATCCATACTCAATTATGAATTCATTTTTTTGTCTTTTACATCATTTGTAAAGTGAAAGTGAAAACCATAAGAAAAACTTGGATTTACGTGGATTTACACTCACAGGAGCAGGCTTGATGTTTTGGATGGTAAACTGAATGTTTTCACTCAGATTGATTATGGACAAATTGGCCACACTGGAGCCCAGGACAGGACTGACAATGGTTTGGTTACTTAACGTCTTGTCCTGCAGGAGAAGATGATGAGACAGATTATTTCTATCAATAAAATCCATTTCTCCACATTAAATGAGCTTGGCTGTGACCAGCATGTAGCTCTCAGGCTTAAAATGTTCAAAAGTCTTAGACGGTGTTATATTCTGCACTCCAGATGTGACTGGGAGCACACACCTGGAAGAGGATGGTGGATGTGAAGAAGGTGAACTGGACTCTGCCGGCCTGCTGCTGCTCCTCCTCACTCAGGCCTCCAGTCAGAGAGGAAGGCAGATATACCGAGGCCGTGGGGGTCTCTGAGCTGGTGGACCAGGTCCTACCCGGGTAACGGAGCTGGACACACACAGGGACACGCTTCATAAAACACTTTGATAAAACTTAAAACATCGAGGCCTTTCTGCTCCACGTTTTCTGCTGCTGTCCCAAAGTTTTTTGACAAAAACTTTTCAGTCGCCCCCTTTTGTTGTCGTTAAATTTCGGTTGGAGGCTCACTTTTGCTGCCAGTCCTTTGAGTCTGTCTGAGTTTCTTCATGTTGCCTTGCTTTTATCTTCTTTTATTCTATTCTTTTTGTTTGTCATTCTATTTATATCCAGTTCTGTTTTTACCTGCCAGCCTTTTAAGACATTTATAGATACATTCTCCTCTCTTTTTCAGTCTCTCTGATTTGTCTTGCCGAGTTTAGCACACCAGGTACTGCATTAATGAAGACTTGACTCCAGTCCTGACCCGTGTATTGATGTGATCTTACCCGTCTTTTCCCTCCACATTGTACGTACATGTCCTTTAAAGCCTACGTACAAACCTTGGCTACCTGGATGCTATCAGTGCTGAAGATGTCGACAGACGTCGTTGGGAAGTTTTGCCAGTCCACTGGCCTGACTGCCAGGACCAAAGACTTAGAGGAGAGGATCTCACTGTCACCTGACACGACAAGCTTCAAGGCCACGTAGTCGACCAATCGGATCAGCCTGTGAAGAAGCAGGAAGAAAAATCAAATCGATGTGACACGACCTCAAGTCACAATGTGGATCCACGGGGAGCTCGCTCTAAAGCGGAGGACGAGTAAAAACAACGTCACAGTGCAGCAAACACGCTTCACATTTTCATTCAAACAGGAGTTTAAAGAGGAGCACCTGTTACAAGATGTCAAGAGCGCCATTGCATTGCCCTCCATCAGACCGCTGATTATGTTGAGGACTTTCTGACCCACAGGCCGAGAGACAGTTGGACCATCTAGAAGATTCTCCAACTGTGCCACCACCTGCTCCACCTAAAATATCCACCAAAACGCCAAACTAATGAGAAGGGTTCCAACTGTAGCAGAATGTGATCTGATAGATGAGTGTGTTGACCTGGACGGAGGTGAGGTTCGATAGATGGAGGATCTGATCCAGTATCTCCTCTGCTTCTGGCTCCTGTCTGTCCTGCTCACGCTGGCTGGTCTCTTCAGCAGCTGGGGGCATAAATCAGTTAACATTAAAAGTTAACATTAAAATCCTCCTAGAATCTTCCGAGCAGCGTTCTGCACTGAAGTTTAAATTGTTTGTGAATGAATTTCTTTTATGTTAGCTTACTGTGGTACATACCTCTTTGGGGTGTAGTATCTCTGGGGGTGTGGGAAGGTTGTGGTGGTGCCGTTGTTGTATCTCCGGTCGGTGAAGATGTCATCGCCTCCTTCGTGGTGGTGGTGTTTCCTGGCCGGGTTTGAGCTGCACCGTGCCTGCCGTCACTCGTGGTCATTACGGTCGTAGATGCGTAGGTTGCCTTCGTTAAATTGAAGCCAGACCCGTCGGTCACCTGGTTGGAGTTTGGATTCACGGTGGATGAGTTTGTGCTGCGGTTGACATTAGTGTCTGTAGTTGTGTTGAGACGGATTGTGGGGGAAATGGTAGTGAAGTTGGTTTTGTTCCTGATGGTCATTGTGACACTGTCATTGGCTGTCTTGCTGTTGCTTGTGAGTGTGGTTGTATTTGGGGTAGACGTTGTATTGTGCAGAGTTGAGTAATGTGGTGCTGTTGTTGTTGTCGTGTTGTGTATCGTGGTGTTGTTGGAAACGGTGATTCCACTTTGCGTTTCTGTCTTGTTTAGATATGAAACGGTTGTGTGATTTGTTAAGGGAGGAAGTGTTGTTGTTGTTGCATTTCGTCTTGTCAATGTAGCATTCGGTAGGTTCCTGTTCTCAGCTGCCATGGTTACATTAGAGATTGTTGTGTGATTAGGAAAAAAGCTGGTTGTGTTAAGTCTAGAGTGAGTTTGAGGAGTTGTAATATTTTGTAATGTTTGGTTGTGAGGAGACGTTTTAGCCAGTGTTGAGTTGATGGGGCGGAGGGTTGTTAATTCAGTCCCACTATCTCCAGCCGTGGTTTTATGTTGAAGTATCACATTTCTCGTCGGAGTCGGCAGCGTTGTGTTAGCGTCAGAAACGGTGCTCTGCGCTGTGGTGTTGCCAGAAACGGTATCCTTCCAGCTCGGCGTTGTTGTGTTTTGCGCCTCACCTATCGTGGTGAGTTCAGTTGCTAAACTTGGCTGAATTGTTCCCCGTGATGCAGTGTTACTTTCAGTTGCGCTCTGCCGTTGCGAGGGAGTTGCGAGCTTCGGCGGTGTCGTGGTTGTGACAGAAACGGTGGTGGAGTTGGTGTTGTATTTGTTGGCGGTTGTAATGTTGTCGGTCGCACTCGTTGTGGTGTAATTTGCGGTATGGTCGTTTAGTTGTAGCTGACGTGGAGATGCAGTAGTAGTCGTGTTGTCTGTGGTTGATTGATGTGGGCTTATTGCTCTTGCCGTGTTGTGTACTTTGTGTGTCATCGTACTGGAGCTGGTCTGAGGAACAGGCTGTGCTGTCGGGTTTTGTGTGCCAGCTCTGGTGGCGGCGAGTTGAGTCGTTCTGTTAGGCTGAGTTGTTCCTAGTGTTGTGTTGTTCGGCTGAATTGCGGCGTTACTTTGGTGTGTTGTGTTATGTTGTTGATTGCTGTGAGTCACGGATGGAGATGTGAACGGCTGCTCTGTGATCGGTTTGGGAGATGTGCGTGGGTCCTGACAGCTCTCAGTCAGAAGGACAGCGAGCGTCTCGTCGCCTTCGCTGTGACAGAGTCAGAGAACATAAAGTTTATTAAGTTAGATATACAAAAATACCCCTAAATGACAAATACATAGAAAACGTAATCTCACAAAATAAAGAGCTGTAATAAGGTTTTACAAAAAAGTAAGGACACTCTCTGCCTGCTGGGTAAGGACAGTGGTTAACCCCTCTTTCTATCGCATGTGTCCGTGACAGTGTCTTCATTGATGTGACTTTAATGGCAGTTAAAATACTATGCTTTTTTTTCCTGATGATTCTGTTTCGTACCAGTTCAGCAGATCGCGGTGAGGCTGGCAGATCTCGGCCGTCAACAGGTCACTGGCAACCCAGGTGAGGTTTGATGCCAACAGAGCGGCGACGGGCAAACCAGGAGGACCACACACCACTGAAGGCAACAAGGAACAGAAAAAAGGTCTGCTTTTACATGACTCCTAAAGCAAACGTTTACCCTAACGCTGACTGACCCATGTGGCTGAGCGGTCCGTCCTTTGTGATGCCGGCGCTCTGGTCGATCTGCAGCTGCAGAAAGTTCGAAAGGGAGCAAACGTCCACGGGTCCAGACATCTCCAGGATCACCATGCAGCTGTATAACCTGGAGAGGAGTGACACCTCTATCATACCAATGGACTATTGCACTTCTAATCAGTACCATACGATTATTGATAGAATAGAAAGTAAAGCTCTTTACCTTTGGTTTGTTTCATGACACTCCAGATGAGATGCCTGGACACAGAAACAGATTCATGACAAAGGATTTCACTCTCTGCAGTCTGGACCTGGGATGATGTTTGTAAAAGGGGGAACCTGTTTACCTGGTAACGCTTTGAAACCTCAGAATAATCTCTGCACAGCGTCCTGCACACACAGAATATTTCACATCCATGAATTATCTGCAAATCCAAGCCCAAAACTGATCCGAGTGGATGAGACTTACTGGGACGCCGAGTTACACACAGGAGCTACGCCAAGCCTGGACAACTGTCAAACACAATCAGACTGTTACCAAGCGGTGTACGCGTCAGGAAGTCTGTGTGTGTGTGTGTGTGTGTAGGTGTGTGTGTAAGCCGTACCACACTTTGTAGACTCTTGACATCAACGTTAGTGCTGCTGATATTAATGTTCAGGGCGAAGAACTGACCTGAAAACAACAAACAGAACAAACAACAATGCACCGTGCCATAAAAACCCCCCAAAAACGCATCAAGTCTACCAAGTAAACAATACACACAGACTCCTCCCCGAGGCTTTTCACACTCTGCTTTAGCAAAGGCTCTCTCACTGGAATTAACAGCACGTGGGTATGTCACTATTCATACATTCAATCTAAAGGCACATTTTAAGACACTCAGGGTCACCTTACAATACATCAAAATGACCCAAAGGCAAGAGAAATGAGAAGAATAACAATTTCTAAATCTAGCCACGAAAACATGACAGTAAAAAGGTCTAAATCATGCGGGCGTTGGCGATGAGGGTGATGTTTTGAGGAGCGTCCAGCTGAGGGATGTAAAAGATGACAGACATCAGCCCCTGACAGCCACGTCTCTGACCCCAGGGAGACAGTGGGAAGAGGTCCCATCTGTTCTAGACATGAAGCAGCTCACATTTATGTCTCATATTCAGAGTTTCCTGTCATTACATTCCTCCGTGCGGCTGTTGCTGTCTTGTTGCTGAGCTCATTTTCTTATTTGAAGCCTTGTTATTGGCTTCTTGACTTTATTGATTGAACTGACAGGCAGCGAGCGCCGTAGCAAACTCTAACTCACAGTAGTAAATGATTAAACCAGACTTTTGTAAAAATCTTTCAAACGTGAAATATAGAGTTGTTTAGGTTTGATATTTTCTTTCAAAAAACTGAGAGAAAAACCCAAGCAGTGCGTTTTTCATTTTGCGCGCAGGCGGATGGACGGGTGTTTGTCTTACGTGTGTCACTGCAGAAGGCGCTGCAGTCACAGAAGCCGGGCTCCTTCCCTGAGGCACAGACAGACACGGTTACTGCGGCACACCTACGGGTGAATCCTGGTGAACATGAGGCCAGCGTGCACTACTCACGGCTGCAGGCCTCTCTGGGAGCTGTGGGGGCCACAATGTTTCTGGGGTCGATGACAGAGCTGATGAACACACACACACACACACACAGGTCACATATAGAGAGTTTACACACACACATACACACGCACTCAGAGGGATGCTGCTCACCATGTAAGTTTGGAGCTTGGGTCAGACTGGCAGATGTCAGCCAGGGAGGACGCTGACGTGCACCGCAACAAGCCACCATCGGAGGGCTCCAAATCTTCACACAGACCCCGGCCTACGCAATGATCAGGAAGTCATCGCTGTCAGTGTGTGTCACTTGTGTGCAATCATATATAAGTGTGACTTTATTGACATCCAGGGTGTGGAAAAGTCAAGTTATCAGCACGTATGACAGACTTCCAACAGATGTGATCGTCCTTGTAGTTAGCTTGTGCCAACGTTTATCAGCAAAGCCAAAGTCTGTTCTGATCCGACGAAAATAAAGAGAAAAACTGCCAGGAAACATGACTTACTTCCCAATGCGACTCCTGACTGACTGGGACTTTTTTAGAGTTTTGCTCTGTGGACTGAGTGCTAACTCACCAACTCGCTCCACCTCTCCGAGGAGACGAGCTCGTATATGTTCATTTCCGGCCCGCTGCAGTGCAGACAGCGCCGTCCTCTGCAGGTTACACACCGGGACAGCTCCACTCAGCTGCAACAGAACACCGCAGTTTGTTTGCCTGGAAACACAAACACAATTCATGCGAGCACTCGTGGGAATACGCGGTCTGAAAAATGCGGCAAAAGAAGCCGAGCCGTTACCGGATGTTCTGTTTGGCATCACAGGAAACCTCCGTTGTCTGTGGAGATCAGGTGGAGTTAACACGAGAAATGTGACGAGGATGAGTGAGTTTTCATCTAAAAAGTGATTCTGGGATAGACCATCGACAAACCTGACCAGACCATGTGACTTACAAAGCTATGAAATAACTAATCTTTCTAACAACGTCTGCTAACTCAACCACAGGATGGAAGCAAGTTTTTTTTCTTTTTGGAGCAGGCTTTAAAGTCATTTTCATTCAGTTTGGACTCCTTGTGGATGTTGGCCATAACTATGTCATCAATTTAAATCAACACATTAAGATACGTCTCCCTCGCTTCAGTCTGGTCTGGTACGAGCGTCACATGGTCTGGTCAGGTTTGTGGCTTCCTGGACTGACCTGAGGTTTTCTGCCACCTTGACAGAAATCGATAAAGTCGACATTGTGTGCGTTTGCTTTGTCACCGTCACATCCAAACAATTTTGATAACTGAAAGACAGAGAGGAGAGAAGCAGAGCGGCTGGCTGAACTGGCGGACATACATATAGGAAGACATGCATTATGGATGGAGGGAGAACGGGGATTCAATGCATTCATTCAGAGCTGTTGTTGTTGTTGTTGTTGTCATCTTTGACGTGAATCAGTGGGAATGGAGACAGAGAGGTGAGAGGCTGTTCCAGGTCAGAATGACAGGATGACTTTACATCAGCCGTCCATCCACATTTCTCAGCTCGCGGTGTGAAACGCGCTGACAGTCGCACAAAGAGCAGGTGTAATTACTACGCTGGAATGATAAAATGTTTAGCTTCAGCTCATCCTCAGCTTGGAGGATAGTTTGTAGATAAACACGTTTGGATGTGAGATAGATGAAGACGATGATGATGATTCCTACCTATAAATATGGCTTGACTTGTTCTTTGAATGCAGAGTGTGTGTATGTACATGTGTGTGTGTGTGTGTGTGTATGTGTGTGTTTATCCTTGGCCAAAAGCCTTTTCACATAACCCCGCCCCAAAATAATCCATATCATATCCACGTCCGAAGAAAGACAAATTCCTTCTTGTCTTTTGTAAACAGAGTCTGATGGACATACTGTATATATATTCAGAGTATACACATAATATTGACTACTTGATGAGTCACCCAAATTATCAGTAGATTGATTGATAGTGACAGCATGTTACGCTGTGTCGCGTTACGTAACATTACGGTGCGTTACTCACCCAGTTGTAGACGTCATTCTCAGTGGTATTGTCCCCTGTAGCTTCCACGCTAATAAACATCCAATAATATGCATCTGTAGAAAAATGTGAGATTTTAGGAAGCGCCAAGTCAGTCCAAAATTAGACATAAATTAAACATTGTAACTCGGAGCTGGGTTCTACTTACTCTCAATGGAGCATAGCTGGGTGATGTCACACTTAAACAGCGGGGAAACTGTAAGCAGACACAGATCAATAATACTCAGAGTAACTGTCCAAGACATCCATCGACCTTGGACTGAACTCAGCATCAATCATGATATAATAAAGCACAATAATTTGTTTTTCTCCGGAGAAACGCAGACTTTCAATCTTGAGTCAGAATTATTGGGAGCAAAGCAAAGTTGGACAAAAAACATCCAAAAGTTTTGTACGTTACTAAAAGTCAACCACGTGGTCAGGTGACGCAGGATTCCTGTATAATCATTTGTCCGGGAATGTCAGGTCAGACACCGTCATCTGCGCAAAACTTAGAATCACTTGAATAATAAAAATTCCATGGAAGATTGTGCTGCACTGAGAATGACTCCCTGAAAAGACGCTGCCTTTGCTGTCATTCTTCACATAATTTACCAGCAAGCATCACTTACCTGTGGCCTTGGACCGCTGGGGGGGCGGAGTCATAGGCGTTGGTATGAGAGGACCTGAGGAGCGCGAAGCTGCGGTCGGAGGCAATGCTGACCAAAAAAGAACAAGATTCACGGTGATGATGGTGTTTATGTGATTTTCTACTAAGAACAGATATGAAGTGATGCTCACCAGGGAAAGGGGAGGAGAACGAGCGGCCAAACCCGGGCGTAGCGGCTGAAACGGAGAAACGTGGTCATCGGAAGGCATCGTGGTGAAAACGTGAGCATTGATTCATGATTCATGATGAAAACATGAGCATTGATTCATGATTCATGATGCACCACCACTCCCTGCTGCATTGCAGAAAAAGAAGTACAAAATGTCCCCTTCAAGCTGCAGAGGTAAACATCTTTCTCACTGATGTGTTGTGAAATTATTGTGTAACGTGGCTCAGATGAAGAAAAATTCCTCTCTGTTCTCTCGCTGTCCTCTCTGTCATCCAACATTTACACACACAGACACACACACACACACTCACTCACACACGCCTGTATGTCAGTCAATAACACAGCAGACCGAGTGTGGAGCGCTCCTCGTCTCAGCCCTCTGTGGTCTGTGTTTGAAGTACAAAACATGACTGATTATGGTGACCTGACAGGAAGTCTGTCTGCTGCTCACGTTTAATCTCTGTGTTACGCAGGCGTTCAGCGCCACACGACAATCATCCAGGCACTCCAACTAATCTGGACCGTTGAGATGAGCGCTTGTCTCTCTCACCACACATGAGGTTGGCATCTCTCTGTCTCGCCCTCCCACCGGTCACGCCCCAAAACTGAGAGTCCCAGCCAATCACGGTGCCGTCCTCGCAGAGGCCGTGCGTATTCATGTCCGCCCACATGCGGAACAGGTACAGCTCCACCTTCCCACGCGGCACGCTGGACGGGCTGCCTCTGGGACGACAGCCCAACCACAGTGAGCCGGAGGCGGGGATGGCGTGGGCAATGACCGTCCTCTCGGCCTTCATCACCCCGTTAACCTGAAAAATCACACATGCTGCTTGTATTGGTGATGTCATAACTGAGAGGGTAAAGGTTGTGTTCATTGACACATGAATGTTGTAATTAATGATGGTCGTGATTTGAGGTATCTCAGCATCAGCTTGTCTGTCCGTCTCACCTCCAGACTGAAGGAGTTCTTACTGACGTCCCTCCTCAGACAAACTCTGTGCCAGTGTTCCGGCGCCAGCCTTACAGGAAATCGGTGCCGGACCCTCAGGAGCCACCCGTACAGGGCCGACTCGTCTCCCTCCAGGCCCAGCTCAGGTCTGGGGGCGTGGACAGAGCTGTATGAGAAAGCCACCCAGGTCCCGGGGACCACGACACGGATGTCAACGCACACGGTCATCTGAGAGAGCAAAGGCATGGCCGCCCGGTCCTGGAGCCCCCAGTGATCCTCACAGTCCTTTAGTACCGCCTTGGTGTCTCCCAGGAAGGAGCCAAGAACTGAGGGAAGTTGGAGACGGGACAGAAGATTTAATGGTGCAGTTTTTCCCTAGACGTCCTTCCTGATTGGTTTTTAACTCCACCGAGGTTTTGTTTTCAGCTCTAACAGCATGAACTAGTCCAGATGAAGCTGACTCAGTCTTTATTCTATGAAATTCCATCATTGCCTCTCGTAAACGTAATTGCAGGACTTTTCGTCCTAGGCAGAGGTATGAGCTCAAATAAGAGTATTACTGACGACTACCTGTAGTTGGAGCCGTCACCAACATCCAAAACCAGATGGATAGGAATAGGAAATAATGCGTCCATCTCCTCTGCCCTTCAAAATAAAGGCGCTGCATTCTCCTGGAAGCACAAGGTGACAATTATTTAAGGCAAACGTTTAAGGGAATAAAGCCAGAATAATTTCAGAAAAACAGGCACAATGTTACAAGAACAAAGAAATAAGATGTTAACAAGCTTTACTCCTGTGTGTGTGGATATCTTCAGTGCGTCAGGTTTTTTTTTAGTTATGGGATTGTGTGGATTTTTTTTTCAGTAAATTGCGATGACTTATCTTCATAATTTTATCTTTTAGCTTTGTCTACACTCACAGAGCTACTGCAGGGCAGGGAAAGGGACCGCAGGCCGGGTTACAACACACAACACGCACACGCCTATGCCTTACTTCCTGGTGTTCTCTCTGTGTGTGTGTGTGTGTGTGTGTGTGTGTGTGTATATGTGTGTGCGTAATTAAAAAATCATATTACACTATTACTATAAAATATGTGATGCATAAGATTACAAAGGGCTACTACTGACACTGACACCTTGCAGTGAAGATGGGGGTAAAAAAAGAAGGACTTTCAGTAGCAAAGTACAGATAGGAGACTCTTTTGTTATTCTTGCTACAGTTGTTGATTTTGTGTAATCGACTACCCTTTTTTACGTCAAACAAAGCTTTGACTCCTCCCATCCTCGCTGCCCTCCCAAACCGTCGCAGTGAAATACAATCCTGAATGAACAGCTACTTCTTCAAGCACAACTGCAATAAATCAGAAATCCTCACTCCAAATCCCTCTGCCCCTCCCCCCTGAACAAGGTCACACCTTCCTCAGAGGTCTAAAACAATGGTGTCATCTTTGACCCCACCCTCTGCCTTCAAGCGATACATTAACCACTTCATGGATCATCGTTCCTCCATGTCCCAGACATCGCCCGTCCACGACCCATCCTCTCTCTCTCTCTCTCTCTCTGCTGCACAAACACCCATCCGTACATTCAGACCATGCAGACAGGATTTCTGCAGTAATATGCTCCCTCGCTCCTGTTGCAGAGACCGCACCAGTGTCTCTATTAGCCTCCAATTCAGCACAGGATTTTACTCCTTTTACTCATCATCATCAACATCACCGCTCCTTAGCTTAAAAACACCCAACCCACGCCTCACATCGGCCAACGCCACCCTCCTCACCCTCCTCACCCTCCTGACCTCCACACAGCATCAGACCTGCAATGACGGAGCCTTCGTCCTCATACTCATACCTTTACTTTGATAGTAACTAATGATCATTAGACCACTTTAATCATGTAGATGTGGAAATTAAATGAGAGCAAATAGAGAGAAATCTTTTAAATATTTTAAAAGCCTATCCATCAGAGTTCAGGGTTATTTAAGGGACTTTGGATAAATGTTATGGGCCTGCGGGCCTCATCATATCAGGAAGCCATAAATAATTGAGTAGAATACATAGAAAGGCATTTGAAAAATCAAAGATTTTCAAACAGAAGTTATCCAGTTATCCATCCAAATCCATTCATATCAAAAGGTTGACATTTTTAATTTCCCTTAATTTTCTCTTTATTTTGGATGTTTTGGCTGTCATTTTTTTCAGGATTTCCCGTTTGGCACAAAAGAGCTCATCAAGCACTTCAAGAGGAATCAAACAACATATTCAAGAATCCAAAAACAACGACACTTGGGCCCTTGAAGTAGCTTCTAGGTAGTTAGCTACTATTACTCTGAAAGATGAAGATTATCTGCTGCGGCCCGGGGGCGACTCAGAACCTATTGTCATTCCTCTGCTCAAGTTCTCCACAGCAGGAAGTTTCTAACGTTCACCTCTGACAACAACACATCACATTTCACATGTTTACACTTTTACACGATGAATTGATGAACTTTCTACTGGAAACATCTCATAATTATTAAAATATGACTTTATCAGCGTGCCCTTGATTTGTCTGTCCTTAGACAGTGATGAAGAACTAATGAGAATCAAAACAAATCTTACCTGATGTTGTCCAGAAGCTTCTGGAGGTAGTCAGAGTCTTCTTCGGCTTGTGTGTGTGTGAATGTGTGTGTGTCCTACAGAGGAGAACTTGTCCTCGTCACTCTGGTCACATCACACACACTTGTCTCTCCATCTCCATCATGCTCCCCTTCTTATGTGTCTAACATCGTCCCCATCCTTATCATCAGTTTTGTTTCTAGTCACTGCATCTCTTCTTTCTCTTCTCGTTCTTTCTGTCTCCCTGGTCACGCTCTTCTTCCACAAACCCACGTGTCTCTGCGCGGCAAGCAGGTGAAATGTGAGGTCCTCCACGGGAGACACACTCTGACACACCCACACTGTGGGGGTGGGGGGGTCAGAGCGAGACAGAAAGATAAAGGTCTGTCTATATAACTATCTGTCTGTCTGTCTATCTATCATCTGTCTGCCTTTTTATTTATCTCTACTGTCTGTCTGTCTCTGTGTATGACTGGGGGGCAGCAGCTGGTACTACAGGATGTTGTGCTAGACAGATCCTGGACACAGCATTAACCTTTATGTGGTGTGTGTGTGTGTGTGTCTGTGTGCTTACGTATTCTGAGAATGAGGAGAAATTGAAAAGTAAACCCAGGTACACCGCAGGACAAAGTATGAAATAATGGATTCTGGTGGACAAACTGGTCAAACGTCTCTCACTCTCTTTCTGATACGCACACACACACACACACACACACAAACACTAATGGCAGTGAATTTAAGGAATGGTCTTGACGTCAAAGGTGAAATGAATCCAAAAAGAAAAGGAAACCCAGAGGCCAACACCACTTTAGTTGTCTGTCTGTCTGTGTGTGTGTGTGTGTGTGTGTGAGTGTTTTGAAGGATGCCTTTAAACAATTTATAACTATTTACCACAGGAGGACGACAAAAGGATAACACAGACTTTTTTTTGCATCCCAACATGCAGCAGCTGTGATGAGGATCAACATCTCCAAATTCGAGGCCTCCAGCTGTGGAGTGACTTATTGCCCCGAGTGAAGGAGATGGAGTTTGTGGAGGTCTTAGATTAAGCCGATTGGTGCAGCTTCTCCAGTGATGTGGACGCTGTAACGATGGATTGAACTCGACCTCGTGGGCGGAGCTCGGAGGAGAACGGTGGATTCCAGCTGAGGGGGTTTAGTCATCAAATCCGGACGCCTCCTGGACGCGTCCCCAGGGAGATGTTCCAGACAGCTCCAATGATGAGGAGACCACAGGACAGACCCAGAATATTATAGAGGGATTATGGATCCCATCTGGCCTGGCAGTATCCTGGGATCCCCCAGGATGAGCCTGGAAAATGTGTCCAGGGACAGGAACATCTGGGCTGCTGTGCTGCCTCAGCAAAGCCATGGAAAATGGATGAGATAGAAAAGAGGATGAAATCAGCAGAGATAAGGAGCCCTGCAGCACATGATGGATTCTCTTCAGTACGAGGTGAGGTGTGTGTGTGTGTGTGTGTGAGAAACAGACAGAGAGAGAAAGACACACAGAGAGAGAGAGAGAGAGAGAGAGCGAGACGGACAAAGAGAAAGAGCAAGGGAGAGAGACAGACACTGACAGATGGGGAGAGAGAGGGAGAGAGAGAGAGTCCACCCTCAAGTCAGCAAATTTTGTAACTGAGGTGACCTTCACCCGCTCACCTTTAAAATGACTCATAGATGCCCAGACCAGTTTTCTTCATTTGACCTTTATTTATCCACCATTGAAGTAGAAAGACTCAGATCCTACAGATGGACGCCTCGTGTTACTGAAGACGGATTTGTGCAGCCTGGTATGATAGCAGAGATCCAAACGAAGGGATCAGATCTAAAGCAACTTTTGGAGACGTGAGATGTGTGGCACTTAGTGTGCGATAACGTCAGATCCATCACTGACCTCAGCTCGCTCTGCCTCATTAACACACCACAAAACATAACCATGGATACGCTGGCCTGGATATCCATCACTCTCCGCCTGTCCCTATGCGTCGATTTTCTTCCCACCACCTCCTCCTTCTTTTCTCTCTTTCTATCAATCCACAGGGCTCCGTGTTCTCCCTGCCTTATTTTTTTCCCCACCTGTATTCCGACAGCAAGGCTGTGATTGGTCAGTTGGTATTTCATGACACCAAAATCAGAGAAACAGTATAGCTGTGTGTTCAAGCTACAGCATGTAACCCAAATCATACATCTTACAGCGGTTCCACACAGGAAGTAATGAAACTGAACACAAGAAGACACGCAAAGAAATAATCGAAATAATAACTTTGGATTGAATCATCCCGATGGGTCGCCAGGGGACCTTATTTGTTTTGAACAAAATCAGCAGCAAAAGCTAACACAAATTAGCTAGCTAGTGCTGTTGCTTGTTTTGTTAGCCAGCTAACTTGAATGAATGAAGTGGATGGATTGAAGAGACAATCACAGACATTCCACCATTTTCAGTCCCCAATTTTGTTGGCCTGTCCTCGGCTAAGGTTGTGTGTTGTCGGTGCCGATTGAACGATCAACTATTTCAATTTCACGGTGAATTCGCTCTCTTGCAGCACATGGAACCGATGTAATCTTAAAATGTATGAACTTTGAGCATCCTTAAGATTTTGGGCGGGTAGGTGATGTGGTTATTCGGTGTGTCTCCGTGTTGGCTGCCCCACCTTTTTCTCTGAATACGGTTGGGGAAAAAACCAAATGTGCGCTGAACGTTGGGGTGGACATCAGCAACCAAGGGAGCCAGTAAGAACATTCCCGTTCTCAAACAGTGGTGATCTGGTCAACCACTCGGGTGCTGTCGTTCATTTCCACACATTCCACTTCCGGTCTTTGTCCCTCTCCGCCCGGTCGGTGGCTCCGGGTCTTGGAAGGGGGCAGGAAAGTCAGAAGGGTGGGCAGGAAGGCCAGCGTGTGCAGAGCCGAGCAGCCGGCTGTGAGAGTGAGGCAGCGGAACATTGTGTGCGTGAGGTTGGACCGTACGTAGCCCAGAGGCACCAGGGCAGCGCTGTAGCAGATGAGCGTCTGTAAAGACGGCACACCGTGTCTCTCGAGCGCCGCTCTCACCCAGCGAGTCCTGCTGTCGCCCCGTCCTGTGGCGAAGCCGCTCAGCAGAGGGCCGCTGCAGTCCGCGGAGTGTCCCAGGGCCGAGATCAGACACAACACAGACATGCAGTCGAGCTCCACCCCCCACAGGGTCATAAAGCCCAGCACCCCAAACTGAACCGACAACAGGGTGAGTCCCAGCCAGATGGACACCAGTGGCTCCACTACCGCCAGTGAGGACAGGCCCAGCAGGAAGAGCACCGCCAGCAGTGAGTGTCTGAGCGGGGAGCTGACTGCCGCCGCGTAGCGGTCTAGGTAAACAAAGGACGGGTTGAAGATGAGGAAGCGGACTCGTGAAGTCAGCGATAGGCGCCGCAGTGTGTCCAGCAGCACCGACATCTCCTCGCGCTTGTTCTCTGTCGTCTTGGCGACCAGAAAGATGCGGGACGCTGCCACGTCGGGCTCCTCGCCCTGGCCGCGCTCAGCAAATATGATGTCATCTGCAAAGTGAGCAAACTGGGGCTCGCGAAGAAAGGAGTGGCGAAGCGTGCGCGTGAAGTTTTCCCGTGACTGGCTGGTGGACTGGTTGCGGTCTGATAGGTAGTTCAGGTAAGCCTCCAGCCAGCTGATTCGCTGGAAACCTTTGGCGTATTCCAACAGATCTCGCTGTACCGAGGCATTCCAATAGGGGGTGCTTTCATAGATGTAGAACCCGATCACGGGGGAGTACGAGCTGAAGTAGCGCTGTTGGGCACGGGTGTACAATACTGTCGCTGTATCCATGGCAACCAGGGCACTGGGGTCTGAACCCTGGGTGACCTGTAACCGACAGAAATATTTCAGTACATTAACACATTAAATCTTCGATTAAGGCAACAGACTGTACAAATAAATACATCTTAAACGATTGACCTCCATTATACTATTGTAAATGGATTAATGCAGGTTTGTTAACATTTTAACTAAGCCTTTTTTACTTTTTTCACTTTGCTTTTGTTTCAGTATTTCGCATCCGGTGCATGTATGTAACTGATGTTATGAAGCCTGAAGAGATAAAACGGCACCGTCTCTGCCCTGTGTGGCCTGTAGACCAGGTCTGGTTACTCTGCGTGCATTTCTTCAACGGGCCTCGTCTCTCCACATTAGGTATTGATTCATGTGTATATGGCTTAATGGCATTTCGCTTTTAATTGCGGTAAGCACAAGTACTCAGCATAGATTTTTATGACAGATTACAGAGTGTGTGTGTGTGTGTGTCACCTGTAGGAAGCCCATCAAACCAAAGGAAATGTAAACCAGATACAGGAGGACCACGAAGGGTTTGACGTAGGTGTTAGTGATCCAGTCTCCATAGCAACGCCTCACACACCCTAACAAAAGGTGTGAGTCCTGAGGATGAGGGTCTGGGTTAGCCGGAGTGTGTGTGTGAGGATGTGTATGTGTAAGTGCCTGGTTAGCCACGTGACAGTGTCCGTGTGCCGTGGGGTTGTTGTTGTTGGCCGTATGTGCTTGTGTGTGCGTCACGTTAGGGTTTGTCGAGTGTGTGTGATCAGGAGTGACCCCGTGTGGGAGCTGCATGGTTTGCGTCTCCTCCTGGTAACGCGTGTACATCAAACAGCGGTACCATGCCGGCTTAGAGTCCAGGCGGTCCGGTTTGGGGACTCGTCGGCAGAAGCAGCCGTGTCTGTAGCCCGTCTCCAAGTATCCAGTAAACACCAGACAGGAACTGTAGAAGGACAACATGTAAACGTAGCTTATGGTGACCGCCAGGGCGGCGGTGCGGCAGAAGAGCCGGACGGCGTCCATATTGGTGAGCGGAGAGGCGGCTAGGCCCAGCGTCATCAGGTGCAGCATGGTGGAGCCTGAGAAACGCAGCATGATATCCTCAAAGACGCTCGCCACGCGCTCTTTCACGTGCTGGTCCTCCCGCGTCCGTCTCCACGACGACAGCATCTCGAAGGAGCCGAAAAGCCCGTGACCTGAGATTACAACACATTAGAGGGAGGATGATGGGACGATCGGACGATGGGATTAACACAAACATTCTCTTAAACATTTTAACTTTTTTCTTTGGAAAACTTTATTCTTTTGACATTTCAATGTTTTCTTTAAACATTTCTATTTTATCTTCAAAATATTCCGTCATTTTTCTTGTCATATTGCAATTATATTCTCGCCAGATTACAATGTTTTCTCGAATATGTTCTTCTTCTCATAACATTGATTAATTTTTCTTAAAATATGAGTTTATTCTCATAACATTTTCACTTAATTACTGTGATGCAATCTCTGCACTCTGATGTTGGGATTATGCAACAAATTATGTAAGACTTTAAGATTCAGCTGTAATTATGTTAAATTATGTATGGGCTGTACACAAAAATCAAACGTGCACTTTTTGCTGAGTACAGGGATTATTCACGATTACCGTAAACAACTTGAGTATAACATGAATGATGAACTTATTTCAGCACGTTGAAGATCACGTATTCATTCATACTGCACGTCAATCCAGAGGTTCATGCATGTGGAGCAAATGGCTTTCACTGTTTTTACCCCCACGGTTGCCATGGCACCCTTGAGTCATCAGTGACCTCACCAGGCCAAAACACTTCACACCTTCCCAGAGGACCAACGTCTTCACACATCAGGCCTGAGGAAGGGTGTGCGTCTGTGAAGTGTGTGTGTGCGCGTGCATTTGTGTATATGTGTGTGTGCAGTGGGGTTTCTGTTGACCTGTGTTTTTTTCACAATTTGAAAATAGAGAAATGTGCATTGGACACCGTCAAATATCTAAAAAAAATAAACTTTTTCATCCCTCTGGTGGTGGATTGAGTGAGGAGTCGATGAAGAAGTAATTTGTAAAAGTGTCATGGAAGCAGACGTACTGACGGACGAGCTGGATGATGGTGGAGTTTCACACACTCTTGAGACTCTCACACTCACACACACACACACGCGCGCGGCGCAGCATCCTATGTCCCTCTGTCACACTTTTCTTCCTTGCTATCTCTCCAATCCCTCTTTTTCTGCCCTTCCTCCCACTCAAAGACATCCTGTATTCTTCCCTTCTGTCTCATGTTTTCCTCGGAGTGCGGAGGAAATCCTTATCACTGCTCCCATTTAGAGATCATTTCTGAGAAACTCCTCCATCTGTCTTCCTCTCCCTTGTGTTCTCTCTTTCTCTTTGGTTATTTTAAGCCTTTAAACTGCAGCCTTTCCTCCTCCACAATATGCACTAATGATGGTATATGGCTGTACGTGGCCACGGTGACGTATGTACATACACTACATCCTTCAGCATCCTACACCCATGAAGGTCTTCTACACGCTTCCACACGGAAGTCACACCAACCACACTTTGCTGGATCAACTTTGACATAATTCTGTATAATTTTATGCACTTGTTTGTAAACGCTTCTCTATTATTATTTTATTTTCATTTTTATCTAATTCTTCTTTATGCATTTCGTTTTTGTGGTATTTATTTTGTTTCCTCATGCGACGGGGCTCCACAGTGTGAAGCAGCTGAGAGATAAACATGGAGCGAGTTTGAAGAAAAAATGCTTGTCCATCATAGGGATTAAGAGAAATAATCTATTCAATCTATCCAAAAAAGTCATACATTTAATTAAAAATTAAGATTTTACGTCTGAATTAGTACTTCAGTATGTTGGAGCCGATTTAAAGAGAGCATCAGTTCTGATCACGAAGCGACTGTGCTGCCTGCCTGGAACAACTGACTTCTCCAGGAATTCCATGACCCCAAACGATGAGAGATCTGGTTATTTTTTTAATGGCCATAAAAGGGTTCAGTGTCAGATTATACTTTGCTTTGCCAGTGAATGTTTGTCTAACAGCCAAGGCCTGAATATAAAATCAATAACCTGTATAAACATTCGTATCTGTCTGACTTTCAGTGCACACGCATTCAGCGAGGTGCGTTTCCTGTTCCCAGATCCTTCAGACACGTTCACACAGACGTCACCTACCGAGCATGACGAAGGGGATGCCCAGGTATGTGGAGTTGTACGTGGCCCCCGTCAGGTTGAGGATCCCAGCAGCAGTGAGCCCTGACAGAGTGACTGAGAGCAGAGCCAGCAGGCCCAGCCAGGGTTTGGACCTCACACAGTCCCTCATCGAGCAGCAGAGCACGGCCAGCACGCTACATAGCCCCAAGCTGGCCAGTAGGGGGCGCTGAGCCAGCACAGTGGAGAACTGGAAGTCTGTCCTCAGGGAAGAGGAAGTGGACGGGTACAGCCCCATTTTAGGGTGCAAGGCCGCAAAGTGCTGCAACTCGCTGCAGAAGGCCTTCTCCCATTGGCTGGCCACCCTGTCCATCAGACCGCCGCGGACTTGGAGGTAGTAGGTGAGCTGCAGCGCCCTGGCAGATCGGACGCCCTCTCCCCTGGGCCCCGTCCCGGCGCCGCGCACAGCCCCGCCCGGACCCCAGCCCTGAACGCCGCCCAGCTGGTGGCCGATGTAGGCCTGGCGGCCGTCGGCCAGCTGCGTGATTGGATACTGGAGGATGGGGGCGGAGCGGTTGGACGCGCGAGCCGACTGGATCTCCTCTGTGGCATGGATGATGTCATCGATGATGCACGCGTTCTTCTCGTCCAGGAGACAGAGGT
>OMNV01002493.1:2476-29841 GCA_900303265.1 Brotula barbata
GTTCTGGTTTTTTTTTTTTCTCTGAGGCGTTCCACCTCCACACGGCTTCACGGCGCCGCCGAGTCTGTTCTACCTAAACCACGTTACTGCGTCTCCAAAAACCTACAGACGAAAACAGCTGCTTGTCATTCGTGAAACGTGGCATGAAATATTGGCTTCTGTCTTCCAAAAAGAAAAAAAGACGTATGAGAAAAGGCAAAAGTAGAAAATGTTTTGGTAAAAAGGTGGCAGAGTTTTGTTTGCCAGAGTGTTAGACGTAGGGTGTGGGGAGTGTTGGCGGTGGGCTGAAGGCGGGCGGGGCTAAGGCCTCTCCAGAGACGGCGTGTTGAAGCAGCCCTCAGGTAACGTGTGCTTGATGTCATTGAGGTTGGCGATGTCGGCCTGGATCTCACGGATCTGCCGATCGTAGTCGGTGATCATGTCCTCCTGAATCTTCGCCACGTCGTTCAACTCGGCCAGCTTCCTGTCCAGCTCGCTGTCTGCCATCTTGACTTTAGCTCGCTTCAAGGAATCGTCAATCTGGTTCAGTTTGCTCAGGTCCACTTTGTCTATGTTTCCTGGACACAAAACACAAAAGTTTTATTTGCTGATGTCATCAGAGCCAAAACATAACGGCAAAAAATACACAAAAAAAGATTTAACATCTGTGATGTTCACGTCTGTGATCCTTGTTATTGGACCACAGACGTGAACATCAAAACGGTCTGTCCGAGCTGCCTTGTTCTTACCCAGCTGATTCAGGAGGTTGGTGATGGTGGACAGCACCATCTTAACGGCGCCCTTGGCCTTGCGAGCGTTGTCCTCCGCCTCCTTAGCGTTGTCCGATGCCTGCGGGACAAAAAAAAAGTCTGATTACGACAAAACCAGAAAGATGATTTTTGAGTTCTGAATATGTCGGGAGGATAAAACCTCAAAACTTCTTTTTGTAAAGCTGGAGAAAAAAGTCAAAATGTACCGATACTGAAAATTCAAACGTGGAAAAACGTCAATGTTCTAATTATAAAAATCAGTTGAGAGAATGTCGGGGAGATGTACGTGTCAGGCGTTGATGTACGTGTCAGGCGTTGAAGGTAAAGTATCCAAAACAACTGGCCTGACAAAACGTTCGTTCTGTCATAACTCAGCTCTTTTTGGTAATTAGTTTTTATTGTGGTGTGGAGAACTTCTATGTTAGCGCTGGTTACGAAATAAAATCATGGGTTCATTCATGGCTAAGTGAACAGCAACTTGACAATGCTATGTACAAAAAATGACATTGGTGTCCGTTTTCAGCTGTGAATGTCGTCCTTGTAACCCTTTCCGTACCATTCCAGCCATCATCATGTCCATGTCGGCGTCCGCCTTCTTCTTGGCCAGCTCCTGCTCGGCTGCGGTCAGCTGAGTCATCATGTCGTTGACCTCGCCGTCCAACCTGTTCGTCTCTTCGAAGGCCTTCTCTGCGTCCACTTTTGTCTCAGCTGACTCCTGAAAACCCACAGCAGCAGATTAGCTCTGACAAATCCACGTCAAATCACAACCTACACGTCCGCTTTTTCCATGATTGCTTAGATTACCTTCACCTAATAGCTTATGTTTACAGCTGTGTTTGTCTAATAGGATCTCTTTAAATGTTTTGATGGATTTCAGGTGAACAGGTTGGACGTGATCCAGGGAAGAACACGCTATTATTTGGCACCGGTCCACTTGATGTCGGCGCTGGTGGGTAATTTTAGTCAATAATGTATAGAACTGTGTCAAAAGTTTGTCGGCCTATTCGGTAACTTGTTACATTTGATCACTGAGAGGTGGAGTAATTGGAAGATTGTTGGTCTTGGAGGAGGTATGCACTGTCTGAGCGTCTTCAAGTTTAAAAAAAATCTATTTAACTGCATCCGTGTCTGCTCTGAGGTTTTTCCAGCCAGTAGAAAGAGAAATGCTGGTGATACCGCTGAATATGTAGAAAGATACACAGATAAAAACACCAAGAGCTTTATAGAGCTTTAAAGAGCTTTAAAGAGCTTTGTAAAGGTGGACAGTGTAAAGGGGTTTTAAACTCTGGGTTGTTTGTTAAAGTGTTAAGCTCAGCAGTTTGTGTTTGTACCTTCTGCACGTTACTGGCAATCTTCTCCGCCTCCTCTGCCTTGGATTTGGCCAGCCGGGAATTGTTGGCCGCATTGCCAAGTGCCGCCTCGGCTTGCCTGGTCTTCTCATTGGCGGCCATGATGGTGGCATTGATGGCTGGGATCTTCTTCAAGGCATCCTCTGCTGCTGTTTTGTTGTCGTTGACTCTCTTGTCAAAGTCTGATGAAGAGATTAAAATTATAAATTTACTTATACACAATTTGACAATGCAACCACCGGCAAAGACGACCGACGATTGGACAAAAGGACAGGGACGGGTACCTCTGAGATCAGCCAGGATGCTCTCGGCCTCTCCAAAGGTGGACCGTCCTTTCTTTGCAGCCTCTTCAGCCAGAGCCTTGGCAGCGTCGGCTCGAGCCAGCAGCTGATCGGCCGTCTGAGACGCACAACAGGAAAAACTGACACTTTGGAATATCTGCTGTCTTGCGAGCGTAAATAAAGTTTGAGCCATCGTCATCAACCCAAGCCCCAAACCTTTCCTGATGTGGCGTGTCTGGTGTGAAACCAGTGGTAGAATGATTGTTTACCTGCTGCTCCGTTTTGCCTTTCTCCAGCAGCTTGCGGACTTCCTGCTCTTTGGCCTTCAGGTCTTCCCTCAGGTCGTTGTATTCCTTCTCTGTCTTGTCGATCAGCTTGTCCAAAGAAGACGCCTCCTTCTTGATCTTCATGGCATCATCCTAGTAAGACAACATCATTCCATAATAAGTTTCAAGCACATGAACACTCTGAGGGTCAGGTCCGGCTCCTTCCAGAGCTTGAAATGATTTCTTCTGGACTTTTCCACTGCGGTGTGACGATGTTTCGATCCACCTGATGGCTTATCGGTTTTTGATCATTTCTCTTGACTGTGTTCTAAGTCACGTTTGAAAACATGTTCTTATGGTTATTACCTCCAGGGCCTTGGTGTCCAAGGGTGGGATGCTGGTCAGGTTGGTTAAGATCTTCATGGCCTTGTTGCCGGCCTCCTCGGCCTCAGCATGAACCTTGTTGGCTTGTTTCTCCAGGGTCTTGGCCAGATCCTTGGCCTCGTTGTACCTGTTTGTCAAGCAGAAACAATGAATGAGTTTTACTAAACAGCCTCGTTCGAACACACGTCGGACATGGCTTTGACGTACTTCTTGTTGAGCTCTTCGATCTCCTGGCTGGTCTTCCCCTCTCCATCCAGAGTCTTCATCAGCAGGTTGTAGGCTTTTGTGGACGTATCGTTGGCGTCTTTGGCAATCTTCTCAATCTGGTCAGCGTCCATCTTGTGTCTGAAAGGAGGAAAAAGTAATGTCATGATGAGAGGAGAGCCAGGATATGGAAACCAGATCATGGACCACTTTGTTTAAAAACTGTATGAGGTATGAGTGTGTTTAAATGCTGTGAAGAGTACACATTGCACTGTTTTAAATGTCAAAATAAAATACAATAAATTGTTACTCTATTAACCTGAATTACATTAAAATAATAGTTAAAACACATGGATTATAAACATTTTATACTCTGTCTTTACGTCATGTTATAAAAGGCCGAGGAGCAAATGAAGCACAGGCTCCTCCTCTTCTCACAATCAGTTCATCCAGACATTTTATTCATGAAATCATTAAATAATGTCACTTTTCTGCCAGTTCTGCAATGTCTACCATTGGGTGGACTGAGGCTGCATGCGTGTGTGTGTGTGTGTGAGGTGTCTTACTTGTCGGCCAGGTTGCGAGCTTCTTCAGCCAGCAGCGTCATGTTGTTTGGATCTCCAGTACCGCTGGGAGTTTTGATGTCCTGAAGATGACAGAGGTAAACATCAAATACACTGAGACCTTCAGTCACATTTACCTTCATCAGACACCGACCGGCTCAAAGACAGCAAACCAAAACCACGAAAAAAACCTAATACGATTGACCTTTAACCACCATGTTTTTATGACATTCCATCAGCATGTGAAATTAATCTGACACGTTTGTCTTTGAAAACATTCTGAGTTTTGTCAGGCAAACACGAGCGGTTACATGAGTTTAAGAATTCTACATAAAAGGTGTTTTTTTTTATTGACCCCTTAAATGGACTGATAATTGAAAACATGGTAAGTTTAGTAACCTAAGTGTAATATTAAATTGCTATTTATGACACTTGATGACACTTTTCCCTTGAAGGCATCCTGATATATTTGGAATCTTTGGGTTCCTCTCTGAAATGTTCTGCTTTACAGTTTCTTCAATCCTGCATTTCTCTTATCATCAGCTGATGCCAACTGTCAAGATTGGTATTAAATCTAGATTAAAAATTGATTTTGATTATTGTACATGTACACATTTACACTGTAAATCATATCAGAGAGATCAGGGTCGTAACACTGTGACGATCACGAACCAGTTTACTGATGGCGTCCTTCGCCTTGTCCAGTTCCTGCCTCGCTCGGTCTATGAGGTTCTCGGCGTCGCGGACTCTGCTGCGGGCTCGGTCAGCCTGGGTGCCGGTGTCGTCCACCGTCTTGCGGATATTCTGCAGTCTGTTCCACTGGGTGGTCAGGGTGACGTTAATGTTGTTCAAACGCTCCAGCAGGCCCCTGTCTACGTCTGTAGATTATCAAGTTAGACATTTAGAAGAGAAACATGGTGACAGGAGCAGGTAGAGTGAGGCTGTAACCCGGTGTTACCCAACCACACACTAAAACCACAAAGATACAGTCAGCAAAATGTCCTGAGACGCGCCTATACATGGAGTGTATTATCATAATTTTTAAAAACAAAGTGCAGTGCAGGTTTGTAGCTGAGCTGTAGTTTGACGTGACGCTGCGTTTACCTTTGCTGGTCTGAGCCTCGTCCAGCAGCTCCACGATGGCTCGCTCGGCCTCCTTCAGTCGGTCTTCGAAGGCCTTGTCGCTGACTGTCTCCTGGCTGGAGCCCAGGTTATCGATCAGGTTCTGCAGGTCGTGAAGCTTCTGCCTTTGCTGGTTCACCTGCAGGGACCAAACATCCACATCACATACAGGCAGGAAATCTTAGAGTCGGGATAATATCCAGAAAAAATATCAAAATTTTTATGGATATCATCAGATCAACTTATTTACAATATCAAGAAGTATAAATGAGGCAGATGTTAACGGAATCAGGGCGTGTTTTTGTGTGGAGCAAAGAGGAGACTTTCTGGAATGTCTTGAATTGATCTTAATGCTTGAAAAACATCATCTATCAGTAACAACAAGAGGATCTGAGCAACAAACTATTAAAGGTCTGACATTACAAATAGGAAGTCAAAGCCAGTCAAGAAAGGAGAAATTAAAGGATCAAATAATCAAAAATTTGACAACTCGCGATTAAATTCTTGTCTGAACAGTCTGAGTAGAACATGATGTGACTGAGATCCTTGCCGATGGCCTCGTTACAGACCAAACATTTGGTTCAAAGGGACGTCTGCTTAATGAGAAACATGAACATGAATGATTTTGATATTTGATGTATTAATTAGTTCTAATTCCAGTAAATTCAAGAAAAGGGGGGAGGATGAGGTCAGAGTTTGAGTTTAATAATAACATCCTCACCTTGTCTCTGACCAGACTGTAACAGGAAGGACACTGCTGGCAGCCGGGCGCCGAGCGGTTGTAGAAGTAGTTTTCCTCACACATGTCGCAGCGAGCGCCCACAAAGCCTGGACGGCACTCACAGCGGCCATCTTCCTTACACTGACCGGACAGGGAGCCCTCGGGGTCGCAGTCACAGGCTGGATGTGACAGAGACAGAAGAGAAAGCAGAGATGATCCTTTTATTCATCTGAAGCAGCTTCAATCACATAATCGACGTCTGCGACTCAAAGTGAGCATGTGCACATTTCAGTCAGTGTTTCAAGAATCAAAGATTTGAAATGCATCTAAATTTACTGGGTGAAGGAACCTGTGTGTGTGTGTGTGTGTGTGTGATTGTTCGTACGTTTGCAGCCGGATGAGCTGAATCCGAAGAAGTTGACCTCACAGCGCTCACAGTGCAGGCCGCTGATGCCGGGCTGACACTCGCACTGTCCTGTGGTGATGTCACACTGACCGTTGGTGGAACCGATGGGATTACAGTTACATCTGTTGAAATGCCAAAAGAAAGAAAATCAATCAATCAGTCCTTCACTGTTGTGAGGAGTTTTAGAGCCTTTTTTGATAAGAAACCTTTCATTTAAAGATGTATTGCAGAAGAGATATTCATTATTTACGCTTTTTTTTTAACCAGATGGTTGTTGAAATTAGCTACGACTGTGGACGGTGTTACTTTGGAGGATGTTAGCATCTATATTGGCTCTTATTTTGAAATGAAGTGGAAGCTGCCTCTCTACAAGCCTTAGTTTTTTCTGACTGTGAAGCAACGTGAAGTGTGAGTGAATCCATCAGCTTTTCTTGGCTAATGAGTGCAGTAGGGTTTGGTTAAAGTTTGATTATTTGTTGATTGAAGTTTCCACTACATTAACGCCTTATTGGACAAACAGGTGGTTGGTAAAAACTGACCGTTCACATCCTTTGCCGCTGTGCAGGTTGAAGAAGCCGGGCTGGCAGGCGCTGCAGTCTCGCTCAGCCACATTGGGAAGACACTGACACTGACCGGTGACCTGAGAACAGCTGGTCTGACGGTCCACCGTCCCAAACGGAGAACAGGCACAGGCTAGAGGGGGAAAACCAGGAATCATGAAGATCTCGACCAGTAAGAAACACAGAGAGGAGCGGTCTGGACTGGGAACACTTTTTCTTTCATGTTGTGTTTTATTGCTCCATGCCAGGAAAAATATTTCTTTTAGATGATATTCTGCCCTGATACGACATTGACATGAAACGGTTGAACGTTTTGGTCTTGCCCGCTCATGATGAAACCTCATCCACGTTGTATTTTCCCTCATTATCTCGTCACCTTTTGGATTTTTTTTTCTCCCATAGCAGAATCTGCTTTCAATTAATTTCTACAAAAAATAACATGCAGAGACTTGTGTCTCGCAGCACAGATAATCAATCCGTCAACACAGCGTCTGCTTTTATTTGATGATGAGTTAATATCACGGTGTAATCCAGCTGACATGAGGAGAAGGTTTTGAAAATATCCCTGCTGTTGTCCAGAACCGTCCAACACCTGAGACATGGACCATCGGTGGCCTGAGCTGAGACATTTTTAATGCAGGAAACGTCCTTTTCACAGACGTTGATTGTGAAGGCTTGTGAATGCTTTCAGATCACACGATTCATTATTACACAGTCCAGTAAAGATCCTGACATTCCACCATACTGATATGTGCCCATCCTCAATCTGTCCAATGATGTCATAATTCTAAACTCATAATCTGCAATATTTAGTTGCCATTGTCCCACTAAGACGCGGGGAGGTCTTGTTGAACGTGTGTCATTTTGAAGAATCAAAGAACTTCCTCTTACCTTTGCATTTGTCTGCTGGGTTAGTGGCCAGGGCGTTGCCATAGAAACCTTCCTTGCAGCGGTCACAGAAGAAGCCGTCCGTGTTGTAAATGCATTTGAGGCACTCCCCGTTCTCACGGTTGCAGTTGCCAACAGCGTTGGGGTCGATGTTGTCGCTGCACTTGCAGGCTCGGCAGGCTCGGACCGGACCGTCCTGGCCTAGCGGGTCGCCGAAAAATCCATCATCGCACAGCTCGCAGCGTTTTCCTGCCATGGAGACGATGACGGCGGGACAGAGAAAAGGACAATGGGTGTTAGACTGTGCATGATTGCTTTAAAATTTCTTGTACACGTCCGTTTCTGTCTGTCTGTCTGTCAGGTGGAGACAGGCGTACCTGTGGTGCCAGCAGGACAGTTGGTGCAGACCACTTCTTTAGTTTTGGGGACGATGGCACAGGTGGCGCCGGCTGGACAGGGGCATGGACGACAGTCGTTGGACGTTCCGTGGGTGGCGTCACCGTAGAAACCATCCTTGCAGCGCTCACAGCTGAGACCGGCTGTGTTGTGCTGACAGTCACAGGCTCCTGGAGAGACAGAGGACAAATATATAAACTGAAACCTCTTTCACGATGAGTCATTTCACTGCTTTTATTCCATTTTATACATTTTTGACTCTTACGCGTTCCTTTTAAATTCTTTGATTTGTAATCTGTCATTTTAACGTCTTTGTTAAGCGTTTCAGTTCGCCTTTGTGTCTGAAAGATCTGATGCTGCAGTGCTCCTTCAGTCCGTAGACCACTCAGGAATACAGTAAAGTAAGTTCCAGTATCAAATTTTCTGTCATTCTGGTTCTGACCACTATCTGTCAATTTGCCAACACGTGTGCAGAAAGACATCTGAGTGTGGATGAGACAGAGGAGCTGCAGTGGGACACACTGACCTGTGGTGGGGTGACACGAGTCGCTGTGTCTGTTACAGTTGCAGGGCTCGCAGGCGCTGAAGGCTCCCTGCTCAGGACGGGCACGGCGGTATCCCAGGGTGCACTGCTCACAGTGCTGGCCCTGGTAGCCCTGAGGACAGGTGCACTGCTCCACCCAGTGGGCCGGAGTGCCGGGGCCTCGTCTTGCCGTTACCAAGGAGACGTCATCAAGGTAACCAGCGCCTGAAGAAACCGTTTCATAAAACTTTTTCATGACAAGTTGATTCGATTTTGCAACAACATACATTTTAATTCTATTTTTTATTTTCATTTCTATTTGCGTTTTATATATATTCAACAACATCCAAATGTTGTCTTACTCTTCTCGCTGTAGGTGCCTCGGATCTTGATGGCTGTCAGGTTGTGGAGAAGTTTCTGGAAGTCTAAATGGCTGATGGTCGGGCGCCAGGGGTAATCTGAGCTGTCACGAAGCCTGAAACACAAACACAGAATATTCATCCAGACGGTGAGCAGAAACTGGACAACTAAAGCCAAACAGCAACGACACCTGAATAATAAGATGAACTGACTATGAACTATTATAATCTGAATAAAAGCAGATTTACCAATAATGCCGGTAAATTTGATTCAGACAAATATAAATGAACAGATAACGAACACAAATGACTTTTAAGTAAAAACGACACGCAAAACTAATACAAATGCATCAGGTAAACTTTGTATACGATGAATAGTGATTTCAGTTTTTAACTGTTTGACAGCCTTCGTATGCATATTAGCAGATGATTAACCAAAATAAGTTGGCAGCTCTTTGACCCTAAATGAGTCGTTCTAAGTTAACCTTTGAAACGGATTATGGGTCAACAACAGGTCAGACACAAACCAAACTCTAACATGTCTCTGAATCAATGTGTGGAATTTCAGGAATGTAAACACGCACTAAATCGGGGATAATTTGGAAAACGTCTGCTGTCGAGTCCCACCTGAAGACGTAGGTCTGCATGTTCTCGCTGGGGTAGGCGTTGCCCTGGGCGATGAGAGGGACGGCCACCATCAGGTTGGCCCCCTCCAGGATCAGATCCTCGGCTGACAGCCGCGTGTCACGCCGCTCCACTCGGAGACTCAGACTCAGGTTCTGTCCGTAACTCAGTATCTGGTTCCCCAGGAACTTCTCTGTGAGAGGAAGAAGACACAGCAGGAAGTCCTTACCACAAGCTATGACTATTTGAAGGGACAAGTGGAGGCGGTGCTGCGGATGGGATGTGTACCTGGAGCAGAGAAGTACATGGGAATATAGTTGTCCGAGATGAGGGAGATTTCCTGTCCGCTGGGAGACCACTTGATAGGGACGCTGGAGCCGTCATGCAGTTGGCCGGTCCACTGTTCATCATCTTGAAAAAGAAATATTCATAAACTTTTCAATTTTTTTTTGGGAAGATTTTTTTGACACTTCAGCATTTGTTGGACAGGAGAGTGGAGAGAGACGCGAGTTCTACCCAGTAAACCACCGTCTGATGTCCACATATTGACATAAATCTGCGTTCATTGTGCCCTCAGTGTTGCCTGCAGGCTGAGCAGCATGTTACCTCTGTGGAAGGTGGAAGTGACGGTGTGGACGCTGAAACCGTCAGCGCTGTCGCACACAGACGAGTGCTGGAAGCAGAAGCAGGCGGTGCAGCCCTGAGGGTTGTTGGGGTCCAAGTTAAAATAACCCAGCTTACACCTTGAAAGAGAGACAACAGAAAGACTACGTCAAAAAATATCGCCATGAAAGTCAAGGGGCCTCATGATTCTGTCTGCTGATGCAATTTGCACCTCTGTATCTGCTAAATCCCGGCCTGGAGTTTTACCGGAGTCGAGTCCAGCCTGACGTACAGCAGAATGTTTTCATTCTGAGTCAGAGGAATGTGTGTTCGTGTCTGGTCCAACGAGGACTGACTATAACCTGACCCAACAGTACCAGATTAAGGTTTAGATTGCTTCAATGTAGAAACAAGTCTGTGCCAGTCTCCATTAAACAGGTGAGCTTTGTTTACCGAAGAAGCACGAGCACGGAGAAGAACCAGCGGCATGTAACGTCTGGGTTCTTCTGAAATAAAAACAAAGTATCGCTTATATGGAGAGGGGCACACAGAGGGTGAGGGTGAGGGTGGGGGGGCATGTGGGAGTTTGTTGGTACGTAGGGAGTCGTGGTCCTTGCTGGAGGACCACGATGACCTTTACTTCGGGAGTACTCATGAAGTGTCTGGAAAAAGGCTCGGTAAAAACAGAGATGGTTAATATGTCCGAAGAAAGGACGACTTCTTTTCCACCATCGCCACTTGAACTGCATCTCTAGTTTTTCTCATCCAATCAAAACCAGAAACACTAATAAAAGGAAACTCGGTGCCCCTACTGGTGAGGAGTAACATTACACTGGCAGCCAGGGACACACACAGAGCGCCGATCAGAGCCTGAACCGATCTGGACACAGAGTAACATCCCATCTTCTCCTAGCTGTGCAGTCAAACGTAAAGACATGGAGTGTTTCAGGACACGGCGAGTTTAGACTGAAGTCCAGCAGGAGTGTTGACGTTTGGATTCAGCAAACGTCCCACGGTGACAGATGAGGTCTGTTTCCTAAAGCCTCACCATCAGCTTCATCATATACAACACACCATTATACATGGCAGGCTAATGGAAACCTGCTGACAGCTCAATGAAATGACCGACCAGATGTAGAGAGAGAGAGAGAGTGTGTGTATGTGTGTGTGGTT
This sequence comes from Brotula barbata, assembly GCA_900303265.1. Classification (NCBI taxonomy): domain Eukaryota; kingdom Metazoa; phylum Chordata; class Actinopteri; order Ophidiiformes; family Ophidiidae; genus Brotula; species Brotula barbata. The sequence continues at coordinate 13,648 of OMNV01002493.1, forward strand.
GCTCTATGACCGCTGCCAGGAGGAACCAGGAAGCCTTATTCTATTTCATACAGAGGGAATCTCTTATGAAAGCTCATTAATGATAAAACCTCTTCAGGCTGGAATTAGTCGGGGACAGTTTATAAGGACGGACCGCCTGACAAGTGGGCACTAAATCTGGATTTCACGCATTCATGCAAAATGTGCTCTCCCCCGTTCTCTCTCCAGCTGTTTTGGCACATTCTGATGAGAAAAGTGAAAAGATGACGACAACTGACGACTCCAACAGACACACCCAGGTCCGACTGATTTACAGGCCTGCAGATGGGTTTGAGAACCCGCATCTCAGCTGGCTCATTAAAGCCTCATCACTCCTCTGGTGTTTAATATCCGTCCTGACTCCATCTGGAAAGACCCAGTCATCAATGTGTATGAGTGAGTGAGTGTGTGAGTATGAGTGTGTGTGAGTATGAGACCTGTCACAGCTGAATCCTTCCACATTGTCTTTACAGCGACACTGTCCTGTCTGCACGTCACACTCCTGAGTACTGCCGGAGGGGTTACAGGAACACGGTCTGAGAGGGCAAAAAAGAGGGAGAAATAAATGAATGTACATTAATGAGGTGTGTGTGTGTGTGTGTGTGTTAGTTGGGTGCTTTACTTCATAAATAGTAATGATTTTGGGGGAAATGACGTGGTTTTGTAAGTTGGAGCATTCTGGGAGATCTTTGGGGTCCTTTTACTGGAATGACGCCCATTTGAATGGGCCCTTATGGATCCCTGTGTTAGGTCTTCAACAGCACAAAAGATAGAAGTTTTGCAGGCCACAACAAAAGCTAAACGTATCGCGTGAATTCCCAAATAATGACAGCAAATTTTCCTACGTTCCTACCGTATTATTTTTCCAAACAAACACTTTCAGAGCAAATGGTGAACATATTTGTATCTGCCTAAATATATATTGTCATGCAGAGTGGCTTTTAGAGGCTTTTCCACCCGTTTAGCACAGGGATCCACCAGAGTCCATACAAGGACCGACGGACCTGATAAGTGAACGCCAAATATCGGCACAAGACCGAGTTTGGATGTCAGTGTTCTGAAAATCATAAAATGGTGTAAAATTGCTGAGTGTCTCTAATGTAAACGTGATGATGTTCAGACTCCACTTTCTCGGTCCAAAGTAGTCCCAATGTCAGAAGACTGAAGTCCAGTATCACTAAAAATGCTCCAACTTCCACAGGTTTCCTCTTCCTGTCCACACCGGTCGAGCCAAGGTCTCTCCTGTCCTGTGTGTGATGTCTTACTGTACCTGCAGCCGGCCTCGGTAAGGCTGTGGTATCCTGGCTGGCATCGGTCACACTTCTCTCCGGTCACGCCAGGTTTACACGCACACACTCCTCTGTTGTCACACTGAGGAGACACGGAGCCTGGTGACACACAGACACACACACACACACACACACCAGTTAATGCGTCGAACTGTGTGCTAACGAGCGGCGCTCAGCAGGCCGCCATGTTTAACACATGTGGACCATTAGGATCAGGTCTGGGCTTCTATGAGCAGCTGCTCCACATTAAGCAGCGGTTTGTCACATATCGTTCCAAAAATGCCACAAGCCGCAGATTTAAAGGTCCAGACCGCTGCGTTTACAAGTTTCACTCCGTTAACTACAAATCATCTTTCACAGTCGTTTTTCACACCAAGGTTTGAGTCTGATTTCCTTCCCTCGGAGCAGCCCCTTTTTATCAAAACCATCTTGATGCAGAGGAACGATAAGACGTTTTTCACATGCAAACTATGTCTGCTTCACGCCTTCTGATGTGATTTTACAGGATACAACAATACGCTGTGTCCAGTCACTCACCCACAGGGTTGCAGCCGCAGGGCAGACAGCGACTGCTGCTCTGCTCTCTGTAGTAATTCTCCAGGCAGCGCTCGCAGTTCGGCCCGCCCGTGTTGTCGGCACAGTTTCGGCAGTGACCTCCGTGACCCGTGGCCCGGTAAAGCTCCGGATCGAAGTAACACTCTGCGCTCTTCCCGTTACAGTCACAAGCTGGAAGAAAACATCACTTCAGCTGGGATTCAGCAGTGAATTGTAAAGTGCTGAAAAATGTAAATTTATAAAACGCGAAATAACGAGCGTGAGAACACAGCGAGTACATCAAGAAAAGGAACACAATTCCCTGTCAGGCAGCAAGCGAAGTGAAGGAAACTGTAAATCTATGTGAAAATGAGGGACTTGAAGAGTCAAAATGTTGTCGTTGTAAAGACAGATGTACAGTTTCTCTTTTCTTGGCTTGTGAAGCACTAATGGCTCTCGAGTAACAAGTGAGCTTTGAAGAGTAAAATGTCCGTGAGTCAGATGTCTGGACGCTGGAGTCACTGAGCACCACTCAGCTGTGTTACAGATGAAGTTACAGTCAAAGGTCAAACCGTTTCCTGTGCTGATGGATAATGAAAAACACTGAATCCCCCAAAACTCTACTTTACTCCATGAAAATGTAGAAGTTCCCAGATTTCCCAAGAGTGACGAGCCAAATGTTACAAAAGCAATTCACACATACACCATATTCACTGCAAGACCACCATCTGTGGTGCGTCTGATCTGATCCATTTTAAGTTTTTGATCTGCTTTTTTGCTCTTCATAGTTTAATATTTTTTGTATCTTTTATTTTATTTCACTTTTATTGCTACATTCCACTCTATTTACTTTCCATATGTACTGATTTAAATAAATTTTAATAAAAAAAAATAATAAAAAGCTTTACACATCTACTTAAGGAATATTTGAGAAAAAAGTCAGGAAATAAATCTGGTTAAAAACTAAAAAATATGTCCATGATGTTGTAGTCATCATAGTAATAACTGCATCCGTTTGTAAAGACGTGGCCTCACGAGCAGCAGTACGAGTAAAAGTAGTAGTTAAGATGTACTAACAGCAGTGGCACCGTGTGTAAGACGCACACCCACTGGGGTTGTAAAGCAGTAATAGCAGTAGTAAAACAACGGTGTAACAGCAGTAGTAATGCAGTAATATGCGTAAGCGAGCGTATTCAGGCGTACCCAGACACTCGTTGGGGTTGTCGGCCGTCGCTCTCCTCCACGGCCGGTCGTTGTAAAACGGATTGCAGACGTTGCAGTCGTCGCCCTCTGTGTTGTGTTTGCAGTTACACACCAGCCGTCCTCTGCTGTTCTTCACACACTCGCTGGCATGGCCGTTACACTTACACCTGGAAAACACCACGGACGCACAGTTACACCTGACAACTGCCACAAAATCCACCGAAACGGAAAACATCAATCATACATGAAGCGTTTCGCCACCCTAGAGGACAAATAACGTTGGACGAAACCTCGGACAATCAAGAGGTTTGTGTGTGTTGATGGTTTGTTCACGGACAGTTTGGAAAGAGAACAGTCTTTCCTTTAGAAACTTTGAAGCTTCTGGATTGATTTGGTGCTGGGAAAGTTTTTTTTTTCCCTTCCTGTCTCTGATGGAAAGTTTCGTAAATCTGCTCGGGGGGCAGAGCCCCTCACAACATGAGGGAACTTGCTCGGCAGCCATCTTTTCCTATTGTTTCAGGTGTTGCTTGGCAGAGCCTGATGGAAAAACTGACTGCTGGAAAAAAAGAAAACACAACCGCTGCACCAACATCTCCACGCGGCCCGAACCCCGACGATAAACCCACTCCGTAAAACGGCCTTTTTTACATCCTGTTCCTGTCCACTGAGGGTCGACCCGGATGACAAGTGCAGTTCTGTAGCATTAAGAGGAGACTTTATAAAATGGTGTGATAAATTCGACACCTGAGCCCATCTGGACGCACGGTGGGGGCCGTTTCAGTTAACATCTGTTTTCAAACCAGATGACGAAAGAAAAAAGTTAAATATGGAAAAGTAAAGTAAATATGAAAATTGAGAATAAGAAATGTGTTTATTTTATAAATGTATTTATTTTTGTTATTTCAACACAGAATTTCTATGTCGGAAGCACTTGGAAAATATATTGACCATTTTTTTGAAGCGGTCTGTGAAATTCATTTTCTTTTTTTTCCAGAACTGTAAATCCAATGAATGGAGGAGACAGCGACCCAGGAGGCCTTGTGTCATCCAAGTGTTCGAGGGAACACGCTGTAACTGTACATCAGCTGTACAGACGATGAAGAGCACATAAATCTGCCAGTGAGACCCATCTGTGCACATGGATGAAGATGCTGCTCAGTTAAAACCCTCGTTGGATAAATAAGGGTTAAAACTTTGACAGGTGCTCCGACTCAGGTCTCGTCCCTTCTCTTCCGCCCATCGTGTACTTGGATCCCGCCCCATTCCGGTTTCCCTGTAATCCAGCCTTGCTAGCCAGGAATTCCAAGAATGCCGACTCTGTAATGGAAATGTGCTCCACATTTCAAACAGATTATGGAGGCTGTGCAGGCTGTTTAACACTTGGCTGATGCTTGTCCAATGCCTTTTTTTGCAGACGTTCTTCTGTGGATCCCACAGGGACGCCGACCACAAAGTGACCAACCACACGCTCAGTGACAGAAATGACAGGACGCCGAGGCTGCTGCTCCTCTTACACGGATGGTGAGTTTCATCCGGTATGCACCGAGCTTTCATCATCCCTGTTCAAACTTGTCCAAACTCAGATTCTGAAAACAACATATGGAATCGAACAACAAACGCAGCATTCTTCCTCTCCATGAGAGCGCCGTTTAATGACTTACTCAGAGTTACTGAGCGCTTTTTCACACTAGGTTTGGGTTTGTTTGTTTTATTTGAATGCAGCCCCTCCCCCACCCACACCGCTCTAACCGCTGGTCTGATTTCACACGTTAACTGATGTTTCAGCGTGACATCTGCATTAGACACAGCTGTTTGCTGGTGTTAGCAGGAAATGACAATGGTGTCCAACTTGCACTGGGAGGGGGGAGCATCGTGGACGTGGACGTTTTACCTGAACCAAGCGGTTTTCTTAAATCCTTACCTTCCTCCAACAGCAAAGTCTGAGATGGCGTAGTAATAAGACTTCAGGACTTTGGGGTCGTTGAAAACTTCGTCTCCAAACGTGTTGAGTCTGTTCAGGGTCACTCTGATATCTGTAGCCGTCACCCATTCCTGCAACACACAACAACAAAAATGCATCATGGGAACAGAAACCTCACAAACAGATGATAAGAAGATGAAAGTAAAACTACATATAAGAGTGGCAGTAGAAAAAAAAAGAAGAGGTAAAAGTAAACGAAGTAGATCAGGATCAAGATTAGATCGCGATCCACTCTCCAGTCCAGTAGGGGGCGGTAAGGCACCAGTTTTTCAGATTTTATGTTGTTTTTATGTTTTAATGAATTTATTTCTACCAGGAGACTCCACCTAAATGGGGGGTGGGGGTCTTAAACCAAACCACAAAGTTTCGGCCGCATTACCTCATGAAGGAGGGAGGAAGATGATAAAAGAGATAAAGACAGTTAGTCAATATGGAGGCTGAGTCCAGGGTTGAAACCACAGACGGGTTTGTTTGGTATCAGCGGGACGGGCGGCGTTATCAGCGTTTTTATTCACACAGCTCACTGAATGAATGTGTTTGAATTCATGCGTAAAGAGTAAAACTTTCCCTGGCTCTGTTCCTCCAATGCAGAGCGTGTATGTCATCATCCAAAGACTCCCATCACAGCTGGGGAACATGGGAAAAACTCCGCTGTGCTGGAGACCGAGGGCTGTTTTTTCAACATGATAAATGCTTCAAATGCCTCGCCTTTCCAAATGTCTCTGCAGGCTCTGTACCCGAAACATTTCCAAACGGATGAGGACACACACACACACACACACAAATGCGGCTCAGACCTCCTACAGTTTTCCTGCTGAGACATTCCAAATATTCTCAGCTGAGGTGAGTGTCATGCTAACATGTCTTAAAATCACACTTCTAAAACAGTGCTGACAACGTATCAACATGTCATGGGCCCAGTCTGCACACTGAGTGAAAACAGAAAAACATCTGACATCTTTTTACGCTAACACATGAGCTAACGTGAAAAATATGGACGTCTGCGAATAAACTCAGGATTTAGTTCTTCAATCAGAGCCTCGTCAGTGATGTGGAGACATTAAATGTTAAATCTTTGCATCGCTGGCAGAAAAATGGAGCAGATTTCTGTCCGAGCTGCCACAGCTGGATACAGCTGGACTGTGACCACACATTCACCTCAGAATCCATACAGCTGTGAGTCAGAGAGTCACTAAGACAGGAAGTGAACCTGGCTGGGGGGGGGAAACGAATCTGGAGTTTTTACAACCTGGGTCAAATGTCCATAGTTCATAAGCGCTCCACATGGTTATGAAGACAGTTTACTGCGCAGCTTCAACGCTAAAACGAGATGTCATCGTTGTATGAGGCAAAGTCCCTCCGCTCTGGTTCGTACAGTTCGAGTTATGTTTCCTGCCATACAGGATGGATAAATGCATTAATGTGTGCAAACTCACAATTGTTTAAAGTTTATGAATCACAACTCTATCAAAGGAAAATGTGTTGTTTTGTGTTGTGTCCTGTTTTTGATTCTACAGACAAATTTCTGTACTCAGCATCAACTGGTCTGTTTCCCTGCTGCCAGACGTCTGCGTGGTTTCTGCAGAATCAAATCATTTTTACACTGGAACCGTGTGGCTCCCATGAAGGAATGTCATTGTTTGAAATATTCCTGTAGCAGCTGAGAGAACACAGGAAGCACAGCTGGTTTCTCAGCGTTCCTGCTTCCTGCTGTACTTTCTCTCGTACAGATTTTCTCTTCAAATTCATATGGAATAAACTCATCCCTTCCGCTCCGTCCGTCCGACCTGCCTGGCAGCTGTGGTGTTTCACTTTGCGTTCGTTCTGAGAATCGGGCCTGGGACGGAGTGGTGCACCGGCTAAGTCAACACCCTTCAAACTGAACATTTGTTTGCTATCAATCACGCTGCTCTGTGGGACGTGCGCTCTCCTGAAGGAAGAATGCTGCCTGCTGTTGGAGACACCTCTGGGAATCAGAAACATTAGTGCAGCACATTTCAGGATGGGAACAAACTGACGCTGCCCTCGCGTTCACTGAAGCTGCTGCAGCCAGGAGGCCCTCACAGTTTGGATTTCATCCGAGTGATTTTTGGAGAAAAATGTTTCATTGCATCAAAATGATTGTCGAGGGATGGAAATCATCCGAAGTGGATAAATCTTACGTCAATGCTACTTCTGGATCAGAAGTACTACTCTGATGAGAAATATTGCGAAAACAGTAAAAAGAGCTGTAGCATATGTTACAGATGGACCGAAGAGGAGACGAGTCTGAATCTAATCAAAGGACAACGAAAAGCAGGCAGAGAGGCCAGAAAAAACCTTCTGAGATCATACTTTTGGAATAATCTTTACTTTTTAATATGTTCATAATGTACACACCTGTTTCATGTTGTCTAATTTAAGTCTTTCATCACAGAGCCATGAACGGTTGCTGACGTGAAGAGGACACATTAACTGGAAACCCACAGCAGTTTTGTTGCATGTGATGACATCATCACCTGCGTCATTCAATCTCAAAATGGGGGACGGATTTAGGGAAGGGCACAGCAGCTGCTCTGAACCCAGCAGCTGATTTCATTTTCTCCATTTTACAGCCTCATGGTTTCCCTGCAGGCTTTTATTAACAGCTTCTCCCTCCAGTTTTTACCAACGACTCGTGACGCATAAGAGGCAAAAATAAAAGGAGCCACCTGACGCTGACATTTTAGGGCTTATTTAAGTCTTCACAATGAGCACACACATTCGTTATGTACAATGTTACACGAGTGTGTCGTTTTCTGTCCTTACATCATGTGCGACGCAAAAAGAAAACATTCAAATTTGAGGCCTTTGAAGACATTTTTGGGAGCGGCGTAGACTCGGTGCCCTGACGAGGGGCGGTTATCATCTGTGTGGACCGATTCCACAACGCTGGTCCAGGTACTGATGATAATCCAACCAACCAGGACTCAGAGATGACACACGGACAGAGAGAATGTCAGAGACGGACAAACAGCCGTCTGACGCCTCGGACAGCCAGCAGCTCCTAAAAGAGTCCACGGCTTTGGTATAAATAGCTTCATGCCGACAAGTCAAATAAGGAAGTGGACGACTGAGCTGAGCGGCTAAATCTGTTCATTTACATGAAGGGAAAGTGTTACGGATGAAAGGGAAGAAAAGGAGCTTCACACAGCAGGGAGGGAGGCTGCTGACATACAGCACACGCGCACGCACGCACGCACACACACACATGCACACACACTGCTGCCAGACTCTCAAAAACAAAAAGAAACTACTCAAGTTACCAGGATTATATAACTACTGAGCTGATAAACACTCAAGACTGAGTGATAAATAATAAAGACAACTGCACAAACAAACTCTTCTCCAGCTATTGGGCAACAGGAGTCACAGAGGAGTGAGAGTGGAAACTGTGAGGGAGAGGAGGAGCGAAGAAAGGAAGCGAAGAGAAGACCCAAAACCTGGATGACGGAGCGCCTGCACTACCTTACTTACACAACAACAGAGACCAACCGAGTGCAGTTTGACTCTGGAAACACTTTACTGTCACGGGAAGAAGGGAGAAAGAAGCTCCTACGTTAAAGTCAGACCTTCACACCCGGCAACAACCAGTGCAGCCTGAAGGTTCAGAAAACCAAAGTAACATTCAAAGGTCTGCAGCCCTCAGAACACCCTGGTTGCTGCATGAAAGCTCAGTGACTTTTTCCTCTTGTCATCATTAATTTCATGACCTTCCTTTCAGCTGGACACACAGGGCAAGGCAGCCCGGGCAAACCGTTTCCTGCAGCGCTCACCTGCAGGACGGCGCTGTTGTCGAAATTGTACGCGCTGGGCCGTCCCTCCAGGGTGGAGAAGGCCACGTTTCCTCCGGTGAGAGGGGAGATGTCGCTGAAGTCATCAGTGCAGAGGGCCTGCTGCTCGTCCTCTCCGGTGCGGATGAAGCCGCGGGTGGACTTCTGGTACGTCTTCTCACAGGAGCCGCTGTAGTACTGGTACGGCACCCAGGGGCCCCCTTCTCTGGTACGCTTGTAAATGGAAAAGCTCTCAGGCCGGCTGGTGTGGAACTTCAGACGGACGTACGTGATGTCGAAGGCCTTACCTAGAGAGAGAAAAGGAGTTATTTAACAAAAAGTGCAGACATATGCAAATATTATTGACTCAATAACTGATCACAGTCAATCAAAACGATCAATATAGACAAACCCGGACAACTCTTAGTGCGCTGCTCATTCATTTTATTCCATCTTCTGATCTTAATATCATGGGATGAGTAAAGCATGCTGCAGTCACATAAGATCAATTTTTAAAAAGCTGACAGTGTCAGACTATATTTAGTCCTAAACGGTGATGAAACCGGCCTGCAGACATGATTTGTATTTGAAACAGGCTAAATGTAGCAGTCAGGTCCTTTATGTTCTAAACACGGAGCTTCAGAGTGTGACAGCTTTTTCCGAAAGGCCTCGCGTGGCCTTCAGTGCTTGGTGTTATGAACATATTTGGCGTGTCTGAACAGGCCGGAGCTGCACACAGGATGAGGACCAGACAAGGTGCTCAAGAGCACAACGGGGGAACGTTTACAGGGAGACGTCAGTCACTGTGAGAAGAAATGACACCATCTTTCAGCTGGAGCCATGGGGGTCCTGCTGTTTGTTCAGGACAAGAATCTGCTCTGCAAACAGCTCGGCTGACGGGGGCCCCGGCTGGGTTTGTGGGCTGGGGCCCATTGTGTCACAGCAAACATAGGTGAAGCAGCTGATAACACTGATGTGACTCATACAAAGGGCATCAGTATATTACAGGAAACAATGAAGAAACTGCAAATAGACGGCTTTCGTCCCTCCTTCCTCCCAGGATCAAAACGATGTGTGTGTGTCGCTCTGTGTGTGTGTGTGTGTGTCTCCGTGTGTGTCTGTGTTGTCACCGCTGCCATGACAATGAACTTGGTGACTTCTGAGGAGGCTTTTTTGACCTGACGAACGTCACGGTCCAAGGTTAATGAGAAGGTGTCGATTTTTATGGCAGGGTGGGTCCTGAACTACAAGAGGATTCAAACAAACCAGTGAGGTCACACATGGGCTCCAATCAAGTCCAGGTACTTCATATGAACCAGGTAGGCCCCTAAGATCCTCCCACAGCAATCTTTGAAATGTCAAACAAATCAGGACCAAAACACAGGCAGCATTCAGGTCTACAGTGTTAATAACTAAAGTTACTAAAGTCAGTGAATGGGATTAGTTTAACAACTTTAGTCTGGCTTTACCACTTAATGCACACTTTTCATCATGACTTTGTTTTAGTAGTCTAACTCAGCGGTCTCTTTGGGTTCATTTCTAATCCTTTTGACTTCTTTCACAGTATTTTCATTGTCATGTGTTTGTACAGAATGCTACATAAATAAAATGTGATTGATTAACTAATTTCACAGCATGAGGATCGCTGGAGACCCTCTGAGATGCCCTGTTTGACCTGCACTGGGTCCAGCTGTTTGGATTTCTCTTTTTTTGTCTAGTTTTGTGTTTTAATCCCATGTTACCTCCCCCCATATGGAGGGAAGGCCGTAAGAAGTGCATACAGCGTGGCCTTTGTTTGCGCTCTCAACTGTAAAATTCTTCTGTGGTCAATACTCCGATTGTTCTGGAAGTAGAGACAGAATTCCTCTCAGCTTTATGCTGTGCGGACCAGCAGACGACCGGCCTGCCTAATGGACGCAAAACGACGACGTAGACCCCATTTATGGGAGATACATCACCGTTATTTATGGACCGAGTGGATCTATCATTTTAAGTGGAAGATCACATTAAAGCCTCACTGAATGCATCAGACTGAAATGAAAGTAAAGGTGGGGGTGTCAGAGGTAGACACTAATCAGACCAGAGAGAGAGAGAGAGAGAGAGAGAGAGACAGCGAGCAGCAACACTGCATTAAATTTCCCCTCTCCCATTCATTTGCAGGCATTTCACAGTCCTGCACTACATGGGAGCAGCCGATCATAAATTTATTACATATTGATGTTTCATTAATACGCTTTATATCTCCATTGATCTGCCACAGTATTAACGACATTTTTTGAGATCATTCTGGAACGCTTCTTGTCAGTTTGGAGCTCTGGGACGACAGAATGTGTGTGAATGCAAACAGTAAACGTGGAGGTCTGTCCGTGCAAGTAAACTAAGTCCTGCGATGTTTGGACAGAAGCCAGAACAACTTTTCAATATCAATATTCCACAATTTCTGTGTAAGGAGGCTAAAGTAAACACAATGACACAGGACTGAATACCTTTAAAGGAGTATAATCAAAGTTTTAGTGTGCATGTCAACATACTGAGTGTCTCTGTGTCCTCTCTGTCCCCTCAGCCACCTGGGTTCAAGAGTGACCCCTCCCCCTCCTTCCTCCGTGGGGCTCTGAGTTGTTTGCCTCCTGATTGCTGCGCCAACAGATGCTGTTTGTCTTGTTTGTGTGGATGCGGGGGCGCCTTTTCCCCTAAATGACACGTGAGTGACATCGTCTGTTCCCACCGGCTGATTTTCGTCTCTCCCCCAGCAGCTCACTTCCTCTTCAGACTTAAAGTCTTTTCATAGAAAGCTTCTCGTCAGGACTTTGATCCGAGGCCAGCCTGTCTCCAGAGTTTCTGAATAAAAAGACACTTCAGCTCAAACAGATGTTTGAGCATCAAATAGGTGTTTTGAACTCCTCTACCTCGGGCTCTGCACCACTTTCCAAGTCGTTAAATCGCTCTGCAATTCTCGTGCATTTCAGTGTCTTTAAGTTGCCACTGATTATCTGACTGTTGGTCAACATAGGGAACAAGATCCCTCCCCAGGAGAACCCCCTGTTGACTCTGTCCTGACTCCAAATTCCCTCTTAGCCCGAGAGTTTAAACAGAATGTGATCAGACTGTAGTGTTGCTTGTTTTTTTTCCCACCCAAGCTTCGACATCAAGGCGGGCAGTGCAGCAGGAAGTATCTTCGTGCCTTAACTCTCATCGTCCATTTCCCCACTCGTCCCACAATGTGATTCAAGCCATACATCTCGGAATCACCGAGAGGTCCAGATATTAAAAGCACTCGATATCTTCAATCGTATTACTGACCAACGGACACACGAGGAGCTCGGCCCGATGCGCTCTTTGTCTGAGATCACGCAGATTTTATTGGCAAGCAGGAATTTGGGCCAAAATTGTGCTGTGTGTATCAAGGTTAACAGCCAAGGACCCGGATCAAAGACAACAGCTGTGTGTCCTCCTGCAAGGCGGCATTGTTCAGCGGAGTTCACAACAAACAAGACCGTCTGCCATCAAGCTATTAGAAAGGAAGGAATGAAATGAAAAGCAAAGAAAAGAAAAGAATTTTCCCCATAAAATTGCACTTCATTGTTTACCAAAGACAATAACTCAGTCATAGTCTTCTATTTTTAACTTTTCAAGGTTACAGATTTCTTTTCAGGATGGGTAAACCCCTCTTGCCGCCCGAGTAACCCCTTCCTTCATCCAAGTAAACCCCTTCATTCCTAGTAACCCCTATTACCACCCTAGTAACCGCCTCTTGGCCCCAGAAGCCCCTTCTTATCCCTAATTAATAGGCAGGGAAAAGGGGGTTACTGGGGGACCGGGAGAGTCTCATCCACCCAAATGTGACAGTAACTGACAGACGATGTGTATGATTTCCAGAGCTCCTCTTTGTTCACCGTGCTGAGTGGAACCATTGTTACAAACGCAACATGCAGATGAGTTTCGCTTCAACTCTTCAAATTCCACTTTATATTCCAGTGGAGTCGCTCTTTCTCTGGTCCGGACTGGAGTTACCGTCGATCCCGCTGCTTCAGCGCATCATGGTGGGAGGGTGACATGGAGACGGCAGGAATGAAGCGGGTGGAATGCATTTCCGTCAGGGCAGAATGACGCCAGTGGGACAGAGGGAGACTTCACACAGAAGAAAACCAAGGGCGAGAGAGGCACGGCACAGGCTGTTCATGTCAAAGACGAGAGAGAAAGGGGGGTGACGGGAGGCCTTTCCTCTGCAGATATGAAAGGATAAAGAGACGACTGCTGATTCACTGGAAGAGCCTCAAAGGATGGAGCTTTTTTCCCAGAAGCTGATTAGGAAAGGGGCTGGATCCAGCAGGAGGATCCATGTGTTCCATTCCAACGGAGCACTCTGACTCAACAAATCAGACGGAGACTGTGGCTACGAACCCAAACATTCATTGCCAATCTCACCAACAGACTTTTGTTTTTTGCATTACGCCTCCATATTAATACGTTATGCATTTAGCTTTACATAAAGTATAACCACCGACCCTACGATAAAGGGGCTTTGAATGGAAACACTGTTGTTGAATACTGAGAGACATTACTGTGCGTTTGAACATGAATATATTTGAATGTAATTACATCGTGGACCCCGTGAAGACTAACTGACTGCTACTGCAGCATCCAACGGGACAAACAAATGCACCACAGACCACCATCAACAAGGAAAAGCTGCTCTACAGAGAGTTTAGTTTAGTTAGGTCACCTCAGTCAGTGTTATCAGATGACCTTTTACCCTGAAAAGATTGGATCTCTTTCCTCCAGTGAATTCACAGGATATGTTTATCTTAGATTGTTGCCTGTGTAACTTTTCTCTTTGTTCTCTTGATGCAAATAGCAAAGGGAACCAATGAGGGTCCATTCAGAAGACAGTGGACCCGGTAAGTCAACACAAAACATCTCCACAATACAGAACCTACCCAAAAAAAACCCCAATCTCCATGACACGGTTTGATGGATTCTCCTAAAAAAATAATACCAATTTGCGACGTTGAGCAGCTCTCAATGTGTGACTGCGAATTTCTACTGAGAGTGTCTCTGAACTTCAGTGGTTTAGGGAAAGGATCTGTCCTTTTTAAGACTTTTGGTGGTGTGGTTCCAGTCATTTTAAGAGGGGATTTTAAGGGGAAAATGAGGAGTTAAGACTTGAAGACCGAGAGTGTCTGCCATGGTCTGTCGACGCTCACATTCTCCAAACTCTGGATGCGACCACACTGTGGTTTCCTGCGGTCTGTCCTGTCATTAAAGCAGCGCAGCAGTGTTCCAGCGACATGTTCAGACGTGTCAGAGGACAAACCTCAGCACATCACACACATTCACCCATTCATACAACTGCTACACACTGCTAGTACTCATAGTACTCAAATACCTCACATAACACAACAGAAACTTGTAAGATTGATGTACTTCAAATTCAACTGAAGCTAACGTTTGTGAGTATTAGTTGTACTTAAGTATCAATGTAAAAAGAAGACACGGTGAAGAACGGTTCCATCCACTGCATTAAATGATGCATACGCTCAGAACTGCATGGGGTTTTTTCATCCTATCTTTCTTTCATTCATTCAGAAGCAGAAATGTTTACGGCATAAAATCAATCCTTTTCCCACATCCTGAGCCAGTAATCAGTGATGCCCGGATTCTCCCTGACAACAAGAATCTAGAGCACTTCTAACCAGTTATCCGCTCCGGTCAGCACATAAGGAAAGTTTATCCTTGTTATCTGTCAGGTGCAGAGAAACGGATGTCGGCCTTCCCCCAGACGACCGACAGAAGTGTATTTTAATGAAGAGGACATCCTTGAGAGGAGTGCAGATTAGACGGGGGAGGACGACACCACATTCACCCTGAGAGTCCAAACAAGGCTCCTGGGAGGATAAGAGGAGCTCCTGCTGTCCTCAAGGAAGCTGGGAGAAAAGTTTTAGAATAATAAACTTACAATAGGCAACATTTTAGGTAAGGATCCATCTTTTATCACTCATAGATTTGTGATTGATTGACATGTGAGCTCCTATTTTTATTTAGGATTCGGAAGCCGAGATCTCTACGAGCTTTTTTGAAAAACAGAAAGAATCTGTGATTGTCATCAAGCAGCAGCAGAGTGAGGTAAAGACCAAACAGTGGCATTCTTCACGGTGATGACATCCTCCAGTACACTGAGCTGCTACGTTTGGCTGCTGGCTGTTTATTCTCTGCAGCTCTGGCCGACGAGCCGATTGGCCCTTCGAAAAAACAGAAATAGAAAAAACAGACGGCTGGAGGCCACGGATCATTCGGTTAACAAACCAGAAACCTTTGAGGGATTGTGTGATTCTGGATCGTTCTTTACTACAAATGGGATTCTATCTTTAATCTGTTCTGCATGGGAATCTGCTGGAATAATGTGAAATATACGGTACATTACTTTGTTTCTGTCCGTTTGGAGAAAAGTATGCAAACATTTAAAGTGAAGGTACAAACGTCAAGACACTGTCCTCGAGTGGTTACAGTGTGAAATCCCACATAATCCGCTTTACATAATCTTGATTTAAAAATCAGATTAAGTCCAGTGATCTCATCGCTGAATGGTAGCATTAAGATGCGTTCAACTCATTTAACGATGAATGAGAGTAATTTGTCGAGGCGGAGTGTTTTCACTGCATTCTTGTGAATTCCCTTCCAGCCAACAGAGCACAGCCTGGGGGTGTGGGTGATGGGGTCTGAGGGGGATTACAGTTGTTGTGGGTGGGATGCTGATGGTGATGGGCAGTTAATGTCCAGAGGGAACGCCTCGGCCTGCAGCACCGTTGGCCAATTAAATTTCCTCCCATGAGCTCATTGCATTCTTCTCTCTCTGAAGGAACAATGACCGCCTTGACTTTTCAACGTGTGGGCACGACCCATCTTTGCTCTTTCCCCCGAGTTTCATCACTTTCTCCATCACTCTGCTTTTAGTGAAAAAGATTTCATTTCTACGTCAACGCATTCTGGGATTTTATTCTCTGATATTTAAACCCCAGCTCAGTCTGAGTACAACTGAGATTAACAAAGCAAACATTTGCATTTATCCAACAGCTGTAGAGTCTGAACCCTGGTACAGAAAATGGTAAAACAAATCCTGTGACCTTCACAGGCTTGCAGAATACGAAACACAGAACGGAGACTCAAACAATCAGAAGTCCGAGCTAATGGCTAAACAGCACTGGAATAATGTGAGTCCAAATCCAAAGCAGATCACTGACAGTAAAATACCCCAGGGGCCCAGAGCTGAGCTCTGTGGGACCCCAAAACCATAATCCCACACCAGAAGGTGCTGGGGTCAGAGTTAAACAAGAAAATTCCTCTCAGCGATCAAAACGTTGAACAAATCGAGAGCATTTTT
>OMNV01002498.1:4125-97471 GCA_900303265.1 Brotula barbata
AGTTCCATGATGGAAACTGCTGGCTGAAATGTGTGTTCCTGTGTTTGTGTGCGTGTGTGTGTGTGTGTGCGTGTGTGTGCGGAGCAGGGCGGACCAGGCCCTCAGTACTCTGGCCATGAGGAAGTTCTGTGAAGATAAGGTGTCCTCTTCCCTCCAGCCGTCCCAAAACAGGTAAAGGTCACAGGATGATCTGAGCGGAGATGATGGGCGGCGGGGGTGGGGCGGTGAGGTGGGGGTGCAGACCGCGTCTTCGCAGAGATGATTAACTGCATCCCGCTTTGCATCTCATTTAAGGGAAAACTTAAGAGAAAACAGGTTTTGGCCTGGAGAACTTGGTTCTTTATCTCTGTATACTCAAATAAATGAAGTTAGTGTGTGCATGTATCAAGGACGGAGAACACAAACAGTGAGCGCAGTGATGATGTGATGATAACAAAATATGGTAGAAATATTAATAAATGCACATAATTTGTGTGAAAAGCTTAAAATTGATAAATGTGTGTAAATGACTTTGAAGATGATGACAGAAATAATCAGATTAATAATAATTAGATCCTAGATTTTTTTTTTTTTTTAGGTCAATACCATTGATGTTATCCAGTCATACATTTTTTTATTATATGTATAAACCCTTGATATAATGATTTATTTTTGGCACTGATCAGTCCGTTTTCCAAGTTGATCATTGATGATTACAATGGTAAATTATCTGTCTCTATGTATTTGTCTTATAATTCTGGTCTTGAGGTCCTCCTCTGGCTCAGAATGCTTGTGTTGTATTTATTTTTAAATGTTGTATTTCTCTCTCTCTCTCTCTCTCTGTGTGTGTCAGGTATATCTACTACTTTGGCGGCCTCCTGTCTGGGGTGATCAAGATGAACAGCAGCCCTCTCTTCCTTCATCAAGTTCTCATCCCATCTCTCCCAAACTTCCAGGGTGAAGGAGGTGTGTGTGTGTCACCGTTTAATCTCTCTCCTCCTGTCCTGTTTGTGCCCAGATGAAGTCTGTGTGAATGCGTGTGTGTAAAAGTGCTTGTCTTAGCATAATTCTCTGGTAGGAATGCCTGCTGAATGACAGCATTGTTAGCGGTTGCAGGTCCTGTAGAACGTCACATTCACCCTCCTCCTCCTCCTCCTCCTCCCCATCTTCCCAGACCCTCCACCCACACACACTTGTCTGTTTACCTTTAATCTTATGATCACATACAGGAGGAGGAGTGGCACTCAGCACATTCCTGTTTGCTTGGCAATCCTGCTCACATCTTTCAATTCTTTCTTTTTCTTACATTCAGGTTACTTCCCTTTCTTGAAGATCTATCAGTCCATGCAGCTGGTCTACACTTCAGGCATATAGTGAGTATTACTTATTGATAAAGGTGTTGTTCTGGTCTGTTGTCCTCCAGGTGGTGCTGTTTTCCTTGGATGAGCTCAGATTGCAATCACAGTGTGATAAAAAGTCAAAATGCATGGATTAGGAAATTATTTTATTTTTTTCTTCATACATAACAACTTAAATTCAGGCTTTTTGCATCTGTAATATCGACCAAAATACCTCTGCAATAAATCATTCAAACAAATGTTCATGTGTTAAACCACAGCTACGTGTTATCACTGTTAAAAAAGTGGAATGATGCAAATATCATTGAAGCTATTATGTCATTTCTGTATTTTTCCTTTTTTTCATGTTATCTAACTTGTTTGCCTGCAGTGACTTACAAGGCACTGGAGGCAGGCGACTGTGTGTGACCATCGAACCGGCACTGCTGCTCAAGGGTGACATCATGGTGAGTTCACAGTTGCAGGAAATGACAAAGAAGACATCTTAAACTCTATACTATACAAACTGTTCTAACAAACTAATGCTTCGGCAATTTTAATCAAAAGAAATAAAAGTTCACAGTCTGCAACTCTTACTGAAGTTCTTTTTTCATACATTCCAAACACATCTCTTACGTGTAGAGTTCTGTTTCAAATTGTGTCATAAATTTGTTAACAAGATAATTATCATCATTCACAAAATCCCATAATTTGTCCATTTCGTGGAGTCGAACATTCTGAAAGAATGGATGTCGCACACCGAGCTTTGAATTTACTGACTCAACCTGTTATTATCCACTGACTCTCCTGTCTCTCTGCTGCCCTCTGCAGGTCAAATGCTACCACAGGCGAGCCCAAAGTGCTGACAGAGACACCGTCTTCAGGCTGCAGTTCCACACCTGCACCATCCACGGATCCCAGCTCTGGTTTGGAAAAGGGGAGCTGGATGAAGCTTGTACTGGTACGCTTGTTTGTTGGGAAGTTACAGGGGACAGAAAAGATGTTAAGACGGGCAAAATTACAGTTACAATAACATTTAACTTTTCATCTGGCTCTACTAGTTTGTTTGTTTGAATATGAAGATTACACCAATGGAATAATACTGTAAAATAAGGCATTCTCCAAATATCTCCCAATATGCCCATGATCAGGGGCTTTGTTGGATCACCCAGATTTTATTGGCAAGTGGAAATTCTGGGCACAATCATGTTGTATGACAAAGACATTGCAGTGGAATGTTTACTGTACTTTTGTTTCTTCCTCTTAAGGTCAGTGTGTTAGTGTTATTTTGTCTTTGTTAAGTCTTTTTGGTCTTGGTGGTGGGATTTGCTCTGCTGAGTGCTGAGCTAGTTTTTCCCTGGGGTCAAAGAGCAATAACATCCTAAATATCAAACAGAAAAGGAGGAAGCGGTTTTAATTTCCCTACCAAAGTAAAGTTACCGTGTTAAGAAACATTTGTTCTTTTACAACTGAACTCGATTTTTCACGTTTTGCAGCTGTGAATTGTCGTAAATTATTCAGGATTGAATTAGTTAATAGCACTGGGATAATCATCACATTTGACTAATTGACATAATAGCAGCTTTGGAATGTATTCACTGTGGTTTGCAACCTAAAATGGCATAATCATGCTGTGGTTGAAAGATAAAACCTTAAATACTTGTGGCTGAATCTCCACATTGAACATAATGACAGCCCTCTGGAGGTGAGCGTAGTGAGACAAGTTGTCTTAAAGTATCCTTTAGGAAGTGTAAAGGAGGCCTGGTGTCTGCCGGTTTATTGCTTAATCTAATAATGATTAAGCGCATTATCTTATTTCCTCTTCGGGTTCCCAGTCTGTGAAACGACAGAAGAACATGTGTATGGAGAGGAGTTGCTCTGTGTTGTAGTCCGTCCATTCGACCAAATGCAGCATTAGAAATATAAACGGATCATCATGGGTTCCTGCGGCTCCTAAAAAAACATCTGTAGATGATTTAAGTATGCTTGATATATTTGAGCTGAAACACTGTTTGATTCCTTTAGGGGGGGATGCACTGGTATGCGACAATAAGCCGTTCTCACAGGAGGAAGAAAAAGCTAAATCACTCTGATCTTTGATAATGTAGAGCGAAGAGGCCTCTGAGCTTCAGAAGCACACAGTCAGTATGTTTCAATGCACTTTGACACTGTGATTAAGGCAACAAATTGGCTTTTTCAAAACAACACGTTTGACCCTTAATGCGACCCAAATGTCCACAGATAGAAGTATGCTTACTCCGAGTAACATGACGAGATTATGCAACTGCAAATCAATTTATATACATCTTAATCTAAGTACGCCATCTCTTGATTCTGTACATGTAAATGGTTTGATTGCATTTTTGCAGTCATATGAAGCGTGCAGAGCCACTATAGCAGTTTTCTTTAGTCATAATGTTGAAGATTTGTGCTTCTTCTTCCTCACAGATGAGCGTTTTCCATCAGATGCCACAGTGGAGTTTGTTTTCTCCTCTGGACCAGAGAAGATTAAAGGTCAGTTAAATCTACTCCTCCTCAAATCTGACACACTTCACCAACTCACTTCAACTTTACTGCAGAGGTCAAAGATTAATCAAAGTGGGTTAAGCGTAGACCACAACAGCTTTTTTGTTATGAATATTACTGCATGTAAGGAAAGGTTTGAAGAGAGAAACGAAAATGAATGAGAAGCAAAGTTTATTTTTTTCCACTATCTAATGAAGTAAGAATGCCATTCAGTGAATCTACAGAAATCCTTCATCCAAGCGTGTCTTTCTGCAGGCCGTGAGTACCAGAAGAACGATCCGGCTGTCACAGTCGACTACAACACCGCTGACCCAGTGGTTCGCTGGGATTCCTATGAGAACTTCAACCAGCGATACCAGGACAGCCTGGAGGGTAACGCACAAACTGTCCTCCTTATATCTCATTCCAGGTCCAAGCAATAATCAGCAGTAGATAGCAGGTGTTGGCAGATGTTCAAACACCTGCAAGACAGATGTCAGGCTGTGGGTTATTTGGATCCGTTCAGGTTGAGAGCTGGTCTTCTTTCTGTCTTGCTCCTTCAGATATTGCCCACACCAGAGGTCCCGTAGACGGCAGCCTCTACGCTCAAATAAAGAAACGCCGTGGCCCCGGGTCGGGTTCTCTCACCTCAACCAATGGCAGCAGCCCAGGGGCGGGCCTTATCGAGGATACGCCGGATCATCTCATCGCTCCAAGTTCTGACTCCGCCCTCTCAGCCCATTCCAGCCATTCAAACCAATCATCTTACCATCACGAACGTCCAGACGATCCTGTGCGTCCCTCACCACCGACTAGACAGGAGAGAGAGGAGCTCGAACGTCTTCTCGGGGGCATAGAGGGAAACCCTGATGGAGAACGGGAGACGGCCATCTTGGATGATGGAGATTCCTTGCCGTCTGAGAGAACAGGAACGCTGAGGCTCAGTCGGTCATGTTCCTGCAGAGATGGTTACCGGTCCCAGCGCTGTGCTGAACCAGGCTGTGACCGCACCCTCCTCATGCCCAACGGTTACTGTCTGGACCGGGCTCCAGGCACCAACGGGCACCACGGGGCGACCCCCTCTGCCAGTCCCAACCCAGTAGGCCCTCCGTCACACGTGGATCTGTGCCAGCACTATAGTCCCCACACCCACCAGTCCCTACCACCTCCAGATCTGGTGTGGGACCGTCAGAGTGGCCCGCCGCACTACTTACACCGTACCTGCTCAGAGTCTCCCTCGTCTCGCCATCTGTGCCCCTACCCATCCCCAGATCTTACTCCGCTGCCTCACAATCTCCCTCATCACCACCCTCTGTCCACACCAGGCCGGCTCTGCTGTCGAGAGGATGACTACGGTCCCTACCACCACCCTCTTCCACCCCACGGCCACCACCATCCTCATCCACACCACCCTAAATCCTCCACCAGCCCTGCCTACCACGATATAGCGCTCATGGATGGTTTGCCACCGCCTGGCTGCCCTTGCAGGGACTGCAGCATAAGGAGGGAAGACTATCACGGCCTGAGACTGGATCGAGGAGACAGCTTCCACTGGGACAGGGAGTCAGAGCTCCAGCAGAGGGAGATGGGGCAAAGGAGAGCCAGGGAGGAGTTACCAAGAGGATCAGAGCTGCACTGGGAGAGGGATTCTGGCCTGAGGCGGGGCAGAGAATTGTCTCTTCACTGGGAGCGAGACAGGGATGCCGAGCTGCAGTGGGAGAGGGACAGAGAGGCCGAATATTGGCACAGGAGGGCCACCGTAGCCTCCTACGGTCCACAGGGTCATGACCTTCCAGCCTTCACATTTGACCCCTTGCCTTCCGGTCACCCAGCCTATCCAGAGGCCTCAAGGTCCCATGCTCATTCTCACTTGGACCTCAAGTACAGCAGCAGCAGCAGCGGTTACCAAACACCCCGCCAGGCGTGCCCCTGCTCGCCTTACCAGCCGTCACCGTCCGAGAGCAGGGGCTACGCTTCGGGCTACCAGTCCGAGTCTACCTCCCCTCTGCCTCCTGCTTCCTCTATGACAGGGCCATGCAGCCATAGCAACGGTCAAGCAGAGCATAACCATAACCATAACCACCACCATCACCATCCTGACTCACAGCATTCATACGGCTCTGACTCACACACGGGTGAGTCACAATGACAGAGATGTTCACAAACACACAGCCATGTGTTCTCTAACACGGTGGAGGGGGACAACTGTTGTTGTCAGTTGCATGTTCTCAATTTGTGCAGTAATTATATAGTCTTATTTATTTGTAGAGAACTTCCATTTGTATGCACAATTATTCTAAACACTGAGACATTATTCCAGCTGGTAACTAAATTCAAGCTGCTGTTCTCTTGTCTAGGTGCCCTGCGCAGCTCTGGTGAAAGTGTAGGTTGGAGGGACCACATTACCCATGGTTCCTTTAAGCGGGTCCACAGAGATGTCCATGCTGCATGTTCCACACCATCAGATATGTCTGGACCGACCACCCCCGTCCACACCAGTAGCCCTCTACGTACACAGGAAAGGTAATCCACTCTTACTGTTCTAAAAATGGCAACACCGAGCGGAAATCTTTAGTCATTGTTTTGTGAGTCACGGGTAAGTTTCAAGTCAGAAATCCAAAGACAAGACAGACTTGTTTCAAGTCCTGAACAAGTCATACTGCATTCTAAGAAAGGGAGGTCACTGCTGGTTATTTTTAATAACCAATGAGTAATGGGTATGGTTACTTCTGATTATTATCAACAATTGAAGACTGTCAGTCTTTATCCATTACATTCTGTTACTCAGTCAGTCAGTATTATGTATTAAAAATATCATTAGGATAACAACATCTAACCTATGTTGTTGCAAGCTAAGATTAATGTGCATATTTTGAAAATGACAGACACAGATCTGGAAATGGTACATTGTCACTTAAGGACACAATAAAATCTTACATTTACATTTGTGTTCTAGTAGTGATTACATTCCTCTTGGATTGGCAAGCAAACTTTGTTTCATTATTTATGTGTGGGGTCATATTGGCAAATAATCAATTATGTGCATTTATAATGTATTGTTTATTTAACTTTAGTCGAATATAATCAAGTACACATGACAGTCCTGCCCTGAATCAGTTTTATTGCCAGAGTCAGTGATGGGGACAAACTTGCTGACTTCAGATATGACTTGACAAAATCAGCCGCCTGTCTTAACCACTGACTTGTCTGTCTGCCAGATTTGTGCGTTAAGCCCTGAGACTGACTGAATTGAATGTGAATTATATAACAATAACTTTGTCCCACCTCAGGTATCAAGTTTGCCAGGTTTTGGTTACAATAAGAACCACAGTCGGTAATTCCCTACACACAAGCAGATTTGTGTCAATAACGTCAATATCTGTCCTTCTAAGCCCCAGCCCCGGAGGGAGAGATTATGAGACCCGGACCACTGATATCATCAGCAGTGACTACAGTCCTTCCCAGCCACAGGACCCTCCCTACAGTGGAGATAATGTTGTCCAGGAACCCCAGCAAACCCAAACAAGCAGCACAGAGCCTTCCTCCACAGCACAAGACACACACTCACACACAGTAACGACACATAGGGAACCCCACGACCACTGCACTGCACCAGCAGACCCCTCCTCTCCCACGCCACCGCAGCAGAACTGTGGCTCAACTTCACCAACGCAGATCCCAAACTCTGCTCCTCCTCCTTCGGACGCTGTGACACCAACCACACCGGATCAGGTTAACACACATTGCGAGCCCACTTCTTCCCCTGTCCACGCGTCACCTGCCCCTGATATGTCCCCCCAGCCTCCTACCCTCACCATCCAGACCTCACATCCATCAGAGACTGCTGCACTGCCTCCTGCTGTCACTCAGACAACATCAGCGCCTCAGAGCCAGAGCCAGAGCCAGACCCAAGGCCCCAGCCCCATGGGACCAACCCCAGCCCAGGTGGTGGTCAACGGATCACTGCCACCCACTGAACCTACCGTAGAAACCCAAAAAAACACATGCACCACCCCCAACTCCACATCTGCCCCTGCATCTCCCAACCTAGCCTTTCCATTGCCCCCTCAGGCTCAATCCAGCAGTGCAGAGGGCTCCCCCATCTCTGATGCTCCAGTTCCTGGCTTTGCCACCTTGGGCAGAAGGTTGATGTTGAGTGGGTCTGACCCCCACCATCCAAACCACATTCACCAGCATGCACCCCCACATCACCATTACCCTGGCATGGAGCTCAGCGGACATTTCGACACAAATAAGAGGTTCTGCTGCTCTGCCGTCACCCCTCTGTACCAACCGCCCTCCTACTCTAACTACTCCACAATCTCCATTCCCCTACCTCACCCCCAACCTCCTCTCCCAGAGAAGCGCCACCTACCTGCCCAGCCAGCTTCACCCAACGGTGGGACGGGAACTCTGAGATCAACTGTGGGCCACGTGCCTCCCTCCACATCCAACTCTAGCCAGCAGCAGCACCATGTCACCTTCTCTCCAACTGTGGGGGAAATTGCGCCCCCAGCAGGCCAAAATGATGATGGGGTGTCTGTGGAGATCGAGAGCGCAAACAGAGTCAGTGTGAAGTTTGTACAGGATAGTTCAAGGTTCTGGTACAAGCCGGGCATCTCTAGAGAGCAAGGTAGGGCCAACAAATCAGAGCTACTTATCTTCATTTTTTGTACTGCACTATATTTTACACCCTAAATTATTAAGTATAAAACAATCTTTACTTTTGCTTGTAGCAATTGCAGCACTGAAGGAGAGAGAACCTGGAACTTTCCTGATCAGGGACAGTAACTCCTTCCAGGGGGCTTACGGTTTGGCCCTGAAGGTGGTGACACCTCCACCCAACATCAGCAACCACAGCAGCAAGGGTGAGGGTCGTTTAGGTTGAACTTGTTTTGGTTTCTTCTGGTCATCAGGAAACTAGAAAAGTCCACCCATCTTTCTTTCTTTCATCTGTCTTTCTTTTCAGTTTTAGGCATTCACTGGTTCCATTTTTCCAATATACTGAATATTTACAAATTTTTAACATTAAATCTGGGCGTTTTACAGTGAGTGATCCTCTGGAACAGCTGGTCAGACACTTTCTAATAGAGACGGGCCCTCGAGGAGTCAAGATTAAAGGATGTCAAAATGAACCTTACTTTGGTAAGCTGGCCTCCATCTGTTAAATGTGAAGTACAACTCATACAGAGAGAGTTGGTGGATGCAAAAGAAGACACAATGTGATTTACTGTTCATCTGTCATCAACAGGGAGCCTGTCTGCTTTAGTCTACCAACATTCCATCATACCCATCTCCCTACCATGTGCCTTGAAGATCCCAGAAAAAGGTTGTCACTCCTTAGCTGTAACTAACTTACTCTGAAATTACCCTGATAAGATACATATAAGTTAATGTATCTTGGATCTGAAAAGTTCTTTAATGTAGCCGCATGTATTTTCACAAGACATGCCATTTTAATCAAGATAATTTGTTTTGATTATTTGTCTCATTGGTCATAGATCTGATTGGCGAGATGCAGGAAGTCCAACCAGTGAATAACATCAGCACAGCTGCTGACCTCCTCAAACAAGGAGCTGGTGAGTTCAACGCCCTATTACCGCACAGTTGTCTCTCATGTAATGGACTAACTGATTCTGACACATAATCAAAATAATGCCAACTGCAGATGATGTCTGCCACTTCCAGCATCAATATTGGCAAAGTTACACGGTTCTTAGCCCAGAATCAAATTGTCCTGGATTCTGTTTGTGGTTTACATTCAGACTTGCCTCCATCCCTCAATCCTAAAGTAAATTTACCTTGAGAAAAGTCTGTGAGAAAGAGGTTACAGTTAGCAGAAAAACAAAGTGAAGGAAATACGGCTGAAATAAAATAGTGCTTTAACTGTAAAAATATGTAAATTACACTCACCTTTTGCTGTCTCTTTCCATAGCTTGCAACGTCCTCTACCTGAACTCCGTGGAAACTGAGTCTTTGACTGGCCCTCAAGCAATCGCCAAGGCAACAGATGCTACTTTAGGTCGTAATCCACGTCCTGCTGCCACCGTTGTCCAGTTCAAGGTTACCTGCCAGGGCATCACTTTGACAGATAGCCAGCGTCGGTAAGAGACACCAAATGATTGGTTGACATTGCCGAGGTAAGACAAGTTATTGTTCTTAGCCTGCTGTTAACTGTTCAGCTATATCCCTTCTTGCAGAGTTTTCTTCAGGAGACATTACCCAGTGAACAGTGTAACCTTCAGCAGCATCGACCCCAAAGACAGGAGGTGGGCATGGGAAGCAAAATAAATACTGTAGATTGTCCCCTTAACTAACCTCGTCAAACCATTAAAAGCATCACAACAATCATTCATGCATTCATAGCATCATCAACTGTGTTTGTGGCTGTTGGCCCTAGCATGGACCTGTGCCTGTATATTGTGAATGTGTGCGAGTGTGGATGAGAGAAGAATAATTTTTTAGTGTGCTGCAGCTAAAGGCGCAGCTGCATCTGCACGTTGGCCCATTTGTGTATCTGCTCTGCCTGCGTGTGGATGTCTGAGTCTGCTCTGTCTCTCTCTTGGCTTTAGGTGGACTAACTCTGACAGCAACACTGTTAAGTAAGTGATGTGTGATCTTTGTATGTTTGTTGACTGAGCAAGTGAGCAAATATGAAAAAAAGTCTATGAAAGAAGGCCCTGTACTACTATTTGCACCAGTGTGTATGATGTACCTGCCTGTGGCTGAGAAGTTATTGACAATAGAGTCTGCATGGCATCGGGATTGAGCGTGCCTTGGCAAACATGAGATGTAGAGTTTTCACAAGACTCCATCTTACATAACACTAATTTTTTTCACTTAAGTTATCTATATTACGAGATAAGAGGTTAGTACCAACTGCATTTGGTGCTATGTCTTCGCTTTCACTTTCTTCTCCATTTGAACTTTGCTCCATCTCTCTCTTTTATGGTCTTAGAGTGTTTGGTTTTGTAGCCAAGAAGCCCGGCAGCTTGGCAGAGAACGTGTGCCATCTGTTTGCCGAGCTGGATCCTGAACAACCTGCATCTGCAATCGTCAACTTCATCAACAAGGTCATGCTGTCGCAGCGTCGGTAGAGAGTGAAAGCAAAAACCCCGAACTAAGCGCAGACATCAATGACATTACAGTGCATTAAATACTACATTTGGTAAAGGCATTAAGATTGCCTTATTGATCATTGTAACTTATGTACAGCAGCTTTTCTATTAAGGCAAATACCCAGTCCTCTGTCTGCTCTTTAAAAGAAGATCTTAACATGTTCTAGGGCGTATGTTATGACCTTTTGTTTCATTTTACATCTTTCGTTGTACACTAGGTCCGCTATTCGTAAAGGCGCTAGGGTAGATTTGAACCAAAAAGCACAGTTTTTGATTATTTAAACATACTACAGCAACATAGTGTAAAACACAGCATGAAGACAAAGCTATGATGTACAGTACAACTAACCCAACAATGACGAGGCTTCAGACGCAATGGTT
Organism: Brotula barbata; assembly: GCA_900303265.1. Lineage (NCBI taxonomy): Eukaryota > Metazoa > Chordata > Actinopteri > Ophidiiformes > Ophidiidae > Brotula > Brotula barbata. Next base: position 15,446 of record OMNV01002498.1, read on the forward strand.
TTTTACTGTAAATAAAAATTTGTTATTGTACTAAGCTAACCTATGTGGTCATAAGAACATTGATGTCAACGCTAAAAGGAGCTTTAGGAACTCCAGAGCAGATCTTGATCTTAACTTGCACTGTTTAAGGGGAAATAAAAGGTATAATATAGAGTCCAACATAATCACCTTTTAACAGTAGATGTTTATATTCCGCAGTGCTTTAAAATCCCTTATATTTCTCTGTATAAAGTGACCAAAGTCCTGATGATGTCATTAAGTGGCAGCAACTACACATCCTGCTACTTAAACTTCAAACACACATCATCACTTATCCTCGACAATCGTTTTTCACTCTTACACTTATAATCAGTGCGGCAGGCTAACCGAGGTAAACATGAATGTAAAGTTGTTAACGTTGAAGTGTGGTTGTGTGAACGAGTGGTGTGGGTGCATGTTTGGCTATAGAGTGTTGAGGGGATTTAGGAAATTTGTACGGGCGATCAGCGTTATAGATAACAAGGTTTTGTTAAGTCCAATTGCGGGTGTTAATGATGTGTACATAAAACTGGACAAAAGCAATGTGGGAAGGAAGTATGATGAAACACCACACAATTGCATTTAAGTGTTTGGCATCACATTCACTTCTTCATATTTGTGTTGTAAAATCTCACGTTGATTTTGTATGAAGTTAATGGTGTACAGTGATAAGACACAGGTAAACAGTGAGACATATGTACTTAACCAAAGACAAAGCACTCCTGTATTAAGCATTTTATCCAACTATATTTTTGTACCTTTTATTTTTACCATTCATTTATTATTTAGTGTGTTGTCTTGTTTTGTTAAACTTAGAAAAACACTACTTGTATTACAGCGATAATATATTGTTGTCCGTTTACGTCTATATTTTGTAGTAATATATTTTCTCACATGCAGCTATAGGACAGTGTATGAGACATACAAAAAGGAAACTTTTGTTTGAAAAGGAAATTATACTATTTTGTATGCACATATGAAGAATATAATTAAATTGAAACCATGTGGTACCAAATGTTCTTTTGATTATTTGGTTTTAATGCTAATAGAAATCCCAAAAAAAATTCTGAGTAACCACATTAATTTATTTATTCATGAATCCCTTTAGCACCAGCAAGAAAATATACATTAAATACCAACAAGTCAGATAAAATCTGTAAATTTACAAAGCAATCTTTTAAAATTTCTCAAAAATTTTACAGTTTTTCCATGTCATGGAAAGCCAAACTACACTATTCAGACTGGGTTGCCATAGCATGGCCACCAAAGGCCTCAATGGCAGATAACCAGAGTGGAGATCTCAAGGATCCTAGAAGTTTGTATGCAAAACAGACAAGAAACTGGTGTGCTTTAACAATATTTCAACCTGAAAGGGACAAGACAACTGTTGAAACTGGTCCAAAATAAAAAAACACTGGGAGCAACGCAATGTACCACCAAATAAAGAGCAACAGTGGTTGAAGAGACAAGCGACACGTCCTAAGAATCATCATGATGTCATAGAAAACCACAACCAAAACATTTTTTCAGCAGTGATCAGAGCTGCAGCAACAACACACGACTCTCACCGAACGTGGTCTCATGTCAGGTTTCATTTCCTATGAAACAAATGCACCCATGAAGACCTAACCCAGTCATCTGAACTGCACTAAACACAAGACTTTGGGATCATTTACTTATCAGAGCTTTTTGATGAGTTGGTCAGGAAACAGCAAAAAGGTAGAGGACATAACAATGCAATTCCATCATGGTCAGTCTGTGCATAGATAAGTAATTTCCTTATTGCCAAACACATTCAACCTGGCCTTCAGTCAGGCGAGGTAACCATTATGCGAGGTATACCAACAATCATTTGGATTCTTCTTTCATTTTTACAGTACTGTGTTTTTTCTTCGACAGTCATTAAGTCACGCATTGAGGTAATAAAAGCAGTCGCGGTAATAGAAATGAATATTTATAAAAGCCCATCAGATACAATTTTATCGTGTTTCTCACTGAATCACACCGTCACAATTTCAGCCATCATCTTCAAATGCAGTTTGTGTATGACACATCTGGAATGTACATACTTGCTCAACAACAAAATGAGGTATGTTGGTCAATCAGCGCACTGAGCTATATTGTTCCTTTGTTAGAATCCACTATTAATCTTTACTTATTTTTGTGTTTAATATAGTATATATATAGTATTCTATAGTAACTGCTTAAATTTGGCCAGCAATTTGGCAGAACCAACTGTGTACACAGTTACGTTTTATTTTTTGGAAATATTACTGCTATTATTATCAATTAGCTTTATCCATCTAGTTTCCCTGGTCACTGGATGTTTTTAATACTAAAAACATCTAATTCATGTAGTCAAAACACGTTAGCTTCCAAAAAACAAGATAATGAGGTCAGGACTCCTTTTCAGTCAGAACATTTACATGCATTTTGTAGTCCCATTTTTGTCTCTACTTCAGAAATTGTTAATCTGCATATGAGGAGAAATAGACCAGGTGAAGATAAGAATTCAGAGAATGGTTACACCATTCAAAAGCCAATGAATCATTTGGTGGAATCAATTTACAATCTTGGTCTGAAGCTTGTGTACACAAATGTTAATTTATGTCTATGGTGTTTACATGCCAAAAAAAACTTGCTGTAAAAATTGGAGTAGAAAGAAAAACATTTTAATGGGCACGTAAATGTTATGATAAAGTGAGACCGATACCCTGAATCTGAAATAGGTTTGCTTGGACTTGATTAGCAGTTACTGTGAGGAATCTTTTTTTTTCTGTTCTGTTAAAAATCATCAACAACAACAAATTGTTAAATTTGTAAATGCCAAGTTGTTAAACAACACAGCAACAAAATCACAGTAGCCAAATAATCCCCTCACTGCTTGCATTAAACCCAAAACAGAAAGAGCAAGGAAGCCGGCACTTCTCCTTTTAAATAAAAAAAAGGTGCGCAGCCTGCGTCTCCTCAAGGTTAAAGTGCAAACCTCTTGGACAGCCAAGCTTGGCCAGAGAATTCTGTCCAAATGTTACAGCAGCGGCAGACGGAGCTGTGCAATTGTAAATTAAGTCATTGCAATGCCAACCATTCTCCCCAAAGAAAAGCGCTTTCTCCCACATTTCTCCTCTTTCGCAAAACAGAGGCCAGAGAATACTAATAAGCAATGACTCACTGCATTCTCCCAGGAGAACATATTTCACATTCTTTCTGACGACAAGGTTGAAACAAAAGAAAATGAACTTTTCAGAAAAAGTGAATTTGCCTGAAAATACTTACAACGGTGGTTTACTCAGCTCCTTACACTTCACAAAGCAAGAAATACCCAATTCAGAAAAAGCATGACATTTAAGATATCGATGTGATTTTCAACATGGTGATGTTTTCACTTAGTGATGCCCAACAACAACGATCCACTGTCTGGCCTGACAATGAACACTGATGTGTAGAGTTCAGGGAAAAGACGTGGCTGTTTCAAGCAACCGCCTCTTGATTCAATGCCATGAGCTCAGACAGTAACACCTTCACATTTGCATTTCTGTCTCTTGGTAAATAAAGGCAATGCAATGAACTATGGATCAGCTGTTGTTGTTGTTGTTGTTGTTGTTGTTCATCGGCTGAGCTGAAAACAATGGAGTGTTTTGCTGCTGGTGTGTGTGTGTTTGTGCACAAGCAAAATCCATCCTGTGAAATAGTGCTGGGATTCAATGTAGCATCTCCCACCTCATTTGGAGACAATTCATCCATCCAACCAGGACTGTGGTGCAGAGATGGGGGCTGAGGCATGTAGGTCAGTGCTGCTTTGCTAGCTGGCGGTAAGTGGAGTTAGAGCCACAGTCTATGTAGCGATAAGCTTCAAGGCTGTTCTGTGATGATCGCACCATGTAAGAGGTTTTCACAGAGGTCCTGAAACCAAGAGAGACAGAAATGATGACCAACAATCACATGAGGTCATTAGCTATTCCATTAGCTGTTACAATTGTTCTGTCGGTCATGGAAACAGAAATTCTAAGTAATATTTTACAGTTGTTAAAATCTGTTTAACTGGAAAAATGAATGTTGTATGTACAGTCAAAAGTAGTGTAATTTGACAGGGTGTACACATCGCATGAGGAAGTACAGTTGGAAAACAAAAAAGCTTTCCTGAATCTAATTCAAGAAACCAAAGACACCCTCTTTGTTTGATGGAAAACGCCACAGGAACACAACCAATTTTTGGAGTTACAATAAGAGATGGCCAACAGTGGCTACAATAATCCAGGCATATCCGTCACAGTTAATGGTTTTATAACGCTCTTGTGTAGCACTTCTGTAGTGAAAACGTCAGAGACAAAGTTTAAATTGTTCAGTGCAATTGATGTTATCATGGTTATCGCATTTTCCATCACCACAAGAATGTTGGAGACGATAATGGAACAAAACTTGCCAAATATATAGAATTCTCAAAGGAAACAACAAAATTTTTGGTCCATTGACGAATGAGGAAGGAGGGATTCCAAAGATTGAGATGAGGAGAGATACCGCACTAATAAGTGTCAATAATATTTTTATACATGCAATGACACTGAGGAAGTGGTTTAGATAGTTGTCCCAACACTATACCACCCACACCCATTTACTGACTGTAGGCTGACATAGGAAACATAGGAAAGGGTGGTGCAAACAGACAAACAGCAACAAGAAAATGAAGAAGTAACATGAAGAATCTTCTCACAATAAAGAGATACTTACTGCATGAAGACAACAATGTTGTGGACCTTGATGCTGGGCATGGTGCAAAAGGCACTGAAAAGACCAACAGAGAAGGTTGTCATCAAATACTGCATCATATGCCTCTATTTCACTGTAAAGAAATCCTTCAAGTGGTAATAGAAAACCCTGCAGTTGTATTTTGGAGGTTGTTGGATTCTAACAACACAGATAAAATGTCTGAACAAAGTCCAGCCTTATTATAGAGATGGAACACTTACTAGACATAAGGCGCGCTGCTTCCAATCTCCACACTGACAGTGTAGTTCACCTGCAAGAAATTGATTAATGACAAAACAGCCCTTTGAGCGTAATCTACGGCTGAAAAAGTAGGTAGCAAATAGCAATTACATAGGAGACATTCTATAAGCAGTGATCCAAAGGCATAAGGCACTGTATGCAACAATTCACAAGCATAATTTAATTTAAAGTTAATTTGGCCGCTTGAAATATCCGACTAGCTGTTCAAAAGAGCAAAGCTTATGCATGCACTCAGATTACCAAGCATTTCACCTTTTTCAGCACAATTTAATCAGTGTTCTGCTATGTAATGGAGTAGTGCCAGAGGCTGATAATCCACAATCTATCAGACAGAGACAGCATCCAATAGCAGACGAGCTAGTGTCTGTTTTTTGTTGTTTCTGTTTGTTTGCCGGATTCCTCAAAGATATTCATCAATTTAGAGTAAACTTGGGAGAAGAGGGGGACATGGAATCGAACGCAACAACTCCGAAAAAAACGAGTCACTGACCTCGATTGGATGTAAATTCTGTAAAATCTGAATATTGCTTTAAGTTTTGGTGTGGGTCGAGATCCAACTCAGGATCCTGGAATCTTTTTATTTGTGTCCAGTGATTGTGACATTGGATGTTTTCCAACATTGTTGTAAATGTCTTGAAAAGTAGAACACCAATTTCAATAAAAAAATATTAAGACACATACTGTATATCCCATGGTCGGCTATCGAAAGGGGCAATTAAATATATACATATTTACTTTATATTTATATGGATTATATGCTTGGACAGGGAGTCGCTGTAAAGCCGTGTAGCTGAGATGATACCAACTGAGTTGAGTGCAAAAGTAAAAAAATATTTTTGATCTGTTCAATCGGCTTAACAGCAGATCTGCATGTTGGTGTGAAACATATTTGGTGTGCAGCATATTCACACATCTGTACCTGACTCTCGCTGAGTGGCTGTATTGTAGTAACATTGTCGAGTTGCAGAGTTCCTATCACCGTCTTCAAGTAAAGGACCTGGCAGCTCACACTCTGCACCAGCACCGTGAAGAAGTTGGGGTTGCTGAAATTCAATGTACTCTGGAAAAAAAAAGGTAAACAATATAAAAAAGGTACATAGAAAAATAAAAACACATTAAATATTACACAACATTTCAATAAATCCATTCAGGATGCATGTGAGTAAATGTATGAGAGAGATCCTACCGTCATGTTCATTTGGACCTTGGAGTGAGAGTGGTCAAAATGCACAATCACTGAGCGTATCCCATCATCCACCACAGCCACAGTGCGTGGAAAGAGGAAGAAGGCCACCAGAGCGGAGGCAAGCAGGCATAAAACCACTGACAGGGTCACATACAGTTTTCTGCAATAATAATTTTTGCAGATTTGCTCTGTAATTCGTTTCCCACAGAATGAAACAAATCTTTTGCACTGTTAAAATAATGCTGCAATCAGTTGTGAAGCTTAAAGGGTTAATCCTTAACTTTTCTGATTCCTGAAAACAGCAAGTTTCCATGGCATTTATGGAACAGATTTATTGTGAGGCTTTTTACAGGAGAGTGTTTGATTGTACAAATGTACCAAATAAAGTGATTGTTAGGTGTAAATGTACAGCGAGTAGAGCTAAAACAGTCAAGTAAAGATACATACATAAATGGATTCTACTTACGTCCTTTGGGGTTGTAGCCTTTGATCGCTATATGGGATCAGTGCCACCAGTTCATTAACTTGTTCTATCAGACACGAGATACAGAAAAAAAAATTATGTCCATTAATGGATTTTCTAATCCAGGATGATAATAAATCTCTCTGTGATACAAATGTAAACTGTGATATGATGTCAGAAAACGTACAAAACTATACAGACCGGCATGGAGGAAATGAGACCAGTCTGATATCATAAACACAGCATAATGAATACATAAAACACAAAACAAAAACACAAAACAAATAAACCATTATGTAATCATGACAGGAGTCCTTAAAATATCAACACAAAACGAAAGTGTAAGTGTGCTGTGTTTGCATTAAAAGAAAACTAAATATGTACACAATAGAAGGATGTTTAACAAGACTGGGTTAGAGTTAAAAATAAATGAATGCATTGAGAAAAGATTAATTTGATTAAAGAATTTTGAAAATGAGCTAGTAGCAATTTGTTATCTGACAAGAAGAGTAGGTATCACAAGGGAACATGTGACAGGAAATGTCCCTTGGTGGGCTTTTAGTAATGAAGTAAAATACAAAAACGATAATTAGTTGTAGCCTTGTATAAACACGTGGTCTGCTTAGTTAGTGCGTACCAGGTTCTGGTCTCAGACTGACCTGAAGGGATGCGTCCAGTGCCCTGACATGTTGGACAGGTTATGCTATCCCTGCCAGTAAACTCCACATAGGGGAACTGAGCTATGTCCTCCCGTCTGCCGAGCCCGTCCAGAGAGTCGTTATCGTGGTCTCCGTCCTCTTTCTGCTGCCCAGAGTCCTGGGTCCTCCCTGGGAGGAGCGACAGGCTGCTCCCGCTGCGAGAAAACCGAGCTCCCATGACGGCTGAACCGAGAGAGAAAGTTACTGAGCAGGACAGAACTACAAGTGGGAGCAAACAGAGTAACAGCGAACCGGTGGTCGTCAATACAACGTTTTGACGTGTCTACGTTCACAGGAACCGAAACAGTTTTATTTGAGGTTTTTAGATCTTAAATAGATGCGAACACAAAATTTTCTTACCTACGAGATTAAACGGGACAAAGCGGCCATCACTAGTGATGTAAAATAAGTTTTAAACACGCAGCGACAGCCGTCGCAGCAGCTAGCCTAAAGGACGCCACCGCTCTCTGTTACCGCCTGCTGTTGTGCGGAGATAGTCGAACGTAGTGTGCCCTCGCGAGGTCACGTGGGCTCATAAGTCACGTGGTCTGGTCAGGTTGGTCCATGGATTCGCTCATGCGTATACCCTGTTATTCTGCTTATGTTAAGTGCCTGTAAATCTGTTTCCGTGATTGTGTGTACGCCGGATCACCTCAAGACCAACTGTCTTACTGTTACAGACACGTCAAGTTTTAGTTACTGTTTCTATTCTTTAAAATTCTGTTCGTCATGCATGTGCTGTATCCATAACATCATAACAATAACAATTATAACATCACCATGACAATAACTCGAATGCTGATTCTTGTTTGGACGGGCGTATCTTTGATTGTCTTTGGTGGGTATGTACAAACAAAACGGCTCATAATATAGATAGATAGATAGATAGATAGATAGGTACTTTATTCATCCCCAAGGGGAAATTCTTTAAAAAAGTAAAATAATGTATTTCCAAGTCATTTTTTTCTCACTTTTCTGCAACATCGGATTCAACATAAATAAAGATTGAGAATATTGTAATACCAACACATCCAGTAGGTTTATTCAAATGCATTTCAGTACACAGTTTAAAATATGAACTGACATAAACACCATGTTGATTTTCAGAGGAAGAATCGTGAAATGAACAATCGTGAAACATAAATGGTCTTGAAATTGTTTACATTAGTGCCTTGTTTATGTTGGTGTTGTAGCATTGTTTCTGTCAGTTTGACAGTCCAGCCAGCCTCCTTTTCAGCTCCATGTTCTCTCTCTCCAGTATTTTATTCTAAACAAGAAGAATGAGAGGACAACATCTTAAAATGAACCAGTGGACAATTAAGGCGATGATTAGGTCAGTCCTGAGCTAAATTTAAGGTTTTTGTTTATATTTATTGACACTTGAACTAAAACAGACTTGACCATAGTGTGTATTACAATGCAGATGTCAACTAACCTTATGTCTGAGTGCTTCTACCACCAAGTCTCGTCCTCCTTTGACACTCTCCTCCTTTTTTGAAGCTCGGAAGGCATCACCAATAACTGAGACCAGCACATGAGACTGGAGAGAGATTACGGACGTCAGAATTTGCACTCTGGAAGTCATGTTCCATTTCGGGGTTGTTTAGTTTACTAGATTGTTCATCTTAATCTTAATTCAATGATTATTTTGACTACTAATTGAGTAATCAATATTTGTGTATGCATATGCTCTGGGTACGTGCCAATCACTATCCAAATCCAACTCACGATAATCTTAACAATACATCACTATAATGTAGCCAAAACCAAAAAAGTGTGGGGTAAAATTGGTGAGTAATTGAACAAAAGTATTTTTTATTTTTTTGGAGTTGTTGACAATAATTGATAAATCATGTCAAGCCTAACAGCACTACTCTAAATCTTTTTATGAGTATTGTCACTAAATCAACAGGAAGCAATCTTTAGCAACACGTAACTCTTCACAGATCTTATGTAGATCTCATGTGTTTCAGTTTAACATGTTAAGAGAGGATTTTTTTTTCTTACATCCTCATATTTAAATTGTACAGAGCCTCTTAAGTCATGAGCCCCCCTAGTTTGCAGATGATATCTTGTGTACACAAGATAATTATCAAGATAAAAGAGCTCTGTAAAAGTGATGTTACACAATGTCTTCATGTAAGCTGCAGCATTCTGAGGATACTTGGTGTTCGCTTACAAGGTCCATAGGCCTTTAAATGGACCCTTAGGGAGCCATTTAGATCCTTGTGCCAACAAAAAAAATCCTCTCCAGCCTACACTACATGACATGATAGGTTCAGTAAGATACAAGTATGTTTACCCTTGCCCCAAAAGGTGTTTACCTGCTACATTTTATCCTCAAATGTTCTGTATTGTGAAGGAGTTGAGAGAATGTTTGGGGGATATACTGTACGTACAGGATGTTGGACTGACAAATTGTACACCAAAAAAATAGATATTACAAGGTGTTTACAAGCCTTGATTTTTTTGGGAAAACCACAAGAAACAGCTAGCTTTTTAGTGGTGTTGATTAAATGCTATGGAACAGGATCGCATGAGTATCTTTTTAGCTTCTCTGATACTCACAAACTTCTTGCTCTGGAAAAGATAACAGTGATACATGTCAGCTGCAGGGTGTTTGGCCACAAAGCCAAAGACCTTGGGTGAAGACGGCAGGACGGCACAGAAGGAAACGGTGGACAGAGGGCACGTGTATAGCATGAACTGAGGATAAGAACGAAAAGACAATGAAAAACAAATCATTTCAATCATGAGAGAGCAATTACTAGTATTTATTGTTGAAATATATATATATATATATATAGATATTACAAGGTAATATCAATACAGTATATGCATACATGGAATGTTTGGTTTAAAAGCTTGCACACTTTTGCCACACACCTTGGTTTTGTGTTCCAATACGTCTATCCCACTCAAGGACAGGAAGATGTACGCCTTGCTCTTCTTTGCTGTCTTTTCTAAGGAGTCTATGTTTGGAGTCTAGGAATGAGATGGGACGACATTGAGTAATTTTATCTTTGCTACAGGCACCTTCCAAACAAACTGGATCTGGCATTTGGGGCCCTGAACCTTTGCCAGAATAGACCCTGCGTTTTTGCATGATTTCGGCCCACAAGTCAAATGATATAATTGATCCAGACCAGCCATACTGCGGTCTGCGGGTTTTCCCAACCGGGCTGGAGCAATTTGTCATAAATTGATGTGTGGCCTACTCCACAATAAAAACAGAACCAAGGGCTATCAGTTAGTTTCCCTCAGCAGAATTAAAGACTCTAGAGAGGCATCATTGATAAGCATTCCACTGGCAAACTTTTAGCACATCTTTCCAGAGGAAAATATATTCATAAAACAAACATCTTGACTTAAAATTTTACACAAGATAGCTCATGATGTACGGTTACATGACCAATTCTGGATCATTAACCCTAACACAAAATAGACAACATGTCACAAAAATGTAAAATGTGAGTCGTAATTGCTGACCTTCAGCATCTGAAATGACTCCTCCAGGATCTGAATTCCATTAGGGCGGACCACCTCCACTCGCCCCAGAAACTACAGCCACATGAAGTTAAAAGGAAAATATTAGACCTAACAAGTTTTCAGTCGACAGCCAAAACACAGCTGACAAAATACTGTGAAGGATAACTACTTCATCACAGGATCATTTCATTTTTAATAAGTGTACACTTTAGATCCTTGGCACACATTGTGACCAATATTTTCAAACACCAAATATCATAAACATCAGCCTATACTGAATTTCTTTACCTACTGTCTTTATACACTTGTTCTCTGCCTTTAACTCATCCTACCTAAACTACAGTACAGTATTCATAAATATGGATATGTTAAAAAATCTGTTTCACCTTTACTGGAAAGGAGATCTCGTTGTCATCTTCTGAGGTGTCGCTCATTTTAAGGCGTTTTGTTTCAAGCTAAACCGTTTCACAGAGAAATGTGTTAAGACATGCATATACAATAATTAAATACTTTAATCAAGATGAGCTTTCTTACCTTTCACTAAATATACCGTCAGCAGACTGCGATGGTTTCCTTTCCGCATTATAGATTGATGAGTGTAAAGTCTATTGGAGTTAATAAGTAACTGCCATGTCTTCCTTATTGCTTTTTATCACACATCGGGGGATCCAAACCAATATGGAAGTAGAAATTCATATTACACAACAGCATATAAAATGCTAACTCAGGTCTTACACATTAAAAACAAAAGCACTTTAAAGGTTGTGGTGGAAATTACTGTTTCAAAAAGCACATCAGGTCGAGTCTTGTTTTTCTGCAAGGTTTCTGTGTGTACTTGGTCACGATGCGCCTGTGGTGTGGAAGAATATGTGGGAAGGAATTTCCATAGCAAGGTTCATTTCAAAATAATAGTTTAAAATTGACACAGATCACTATTTTAGATTGCACATTTACACATAGCACCTCGAAGACATTCCCAGAAGAATAAACAAGTCAACAAATGAAGAAACTTTCATATCAATTGTGTTTAATATTCGTTTACAGTGATTACCACTTCATGAAAGCTCAATTATGTATATATATATTTTAGCAAGTACATAGACAGTGCCAAAGTTTCAATCATAAGCCAGTGAACAGCATTATGGTCAACAGTGACATCAAACAACAATGGTTGAAAATCATGATTGTGGTCAAAGGCAGCATGAAGGAAATTCAAAACCTGCAACAGACAGTTAAAATATCAGAACAATTTACCGAGAGCCATCCAACCTTTACCCGATTGGCAGAAGAGATACATAGTTTGGTCTCAATGACGTGAGTTAACATTGGAAACCATTAATTGGACGCAAGCAACAAACGTGTGTGTGTAACCAGTGATTCCATTTCACCAACTAAAGTTAAGTGCTAAGAAAATGGAACAATTGAGCTATTGAATAATTCTATGTACACAAGTAATGTTTACTGTTGGCGAGTGCTGTTGCAGATTATGAAGGTGGATCCCTTTTTGAACTTGCTTCTGGTGAATGAGAATCTTAAAAGAGCATTTTTCATAGATTTGTTTCTTTAACCTGTAACCTAAACTGTTCTAGCAAGGGCCAACGTGCAAACCTGACCCAAAATCACGCCTGCAGGCAACCGCCTGAAAGTATCTTGACTTATGGTAACCACGGCATCAATTTCTATCAGAAAGGTTGGAGGAGCGACATTGCTGTGAACAGGAGTCTACGAGTCATTGACAGACATGTTCTCCATGGCATCCGGGAGGTTCGAGTCTCCTCCTCCATGCTTCTTCTTCTTCCCTCCTACTTGCTGTTTTTTTGCTTTCTTGGATATCTCCTGATCAATGGGGGCGGGCTTCACAAATTTAATAATTTCTGTCAGACCTAAAAGATATACAGTGGGAAAATTACTGGCAAGCCTTTACACAAATAGAAAAGTCCTACAAGTATTATGCAGAATTCAAATGTTTCAAGAAATTTGTTGAATACTACTAATAATTACAGAATAAATGACTTTAAGGACCTTAAGGTGACACACAAACTAACTACAGATTGTTGATGATAACAGTCTACACAAGGTCAAAACTCCAGAGTTCTCAAAAGTGGTCTAACCATCCAAAGTGGTAACAGGTGTGTCTGGTACCAATTGAATTCTTTTAAATGTTTTCATCACCAAATTTCAACATTATGAATGTCTCTTATGTTCAACATTTTAATAGAGATTCTAATTGGGTCAATCAGAATTTCCTTGCCTTTCTCATGCAATAAAATGTGACAACCCACTGACAGTTAAAAGAAAACAATCACAATATGATTATTATAACATTTAATTTGTATCTTGTACCTCAGAATGACCCACAATTAACGTAAATCCATCTACAAATCTTACCTGGTGGCATGAAATCCCTGAGCTTCTCTGGAATGATGATACCCTCTTCAGTTTGATAATTCTCCAGGATTGCACACATCACACGGGTGGTGGCACACATGGTTGCATTCAACATGTGTACAAACTCTGCCTATTTAAACAGAGAGGGATATATTTAGTATGCATGCAGCACGTGATTACAGGAATGCCACGTGTCGTGAAACTGGTCATTTTGTGGAACCATTAAATCTTTTTGCATTCTGGGGAAATTTTATGAAGCAATATTAAGATAAATCTCATTTCACTTGCTGGAACTGGGTTTAGTATTCAAGAGTAGTTTCTTCTAGGGTGGCGTGGCTTATGGGGTAAGGGTGATCTCCTAGTGATCGAAGGGTTGCCTGTTCCTCCATGTCAAAGGTCCCTGAGCAAGACCCTAACCCCAAATTGCTCCCGACAAGCAAGTGGGTCTTGCATGTTTACCTCGGCTGTCAGTGTGTGAATGTGTGGCAAAAACATTCTAAAGGGCTATGGAAAAAAGCCCTTTAGAAATGTAGTTCATTTACCGTTCTTAAACTTACTGTCTGACTGACTGTATTATCGTTGTACAAGACATCTTTGCTGTGACTATCAGCTGTGGTGGAACAGATCGCTCACCTTGTCCATCATCTTTTTGGTCTGACCATAACGGATGCGAAGGCGTCTGGCCTGGTAGTCGGTGCAGTTTGAACAAGACACCAGCTCTCTGAAAGCACCGGAACCAGGGAACCAGGCCTCCAGGTCCAGCTTCTTACTGGCTGCATGGTTAAGGGCACCTAAGAGGGAAGCCAGGATGTAGTATGGAACAAAATTTATTGCATTTTATACAAACTATATAGAATCAGATAAAATGTTACACATATATGCATGAGAACACAGATGTACTGTATGCATGTTATCGTATTAATATTAATTTCTTTCAATGATTTATCAATCGTATTGAATAAAATATTCTTTCAAAATGTAATGTGTTATTTAACAGTGGGCACTAAAGGTTTGCAATAACCAGGTGAACAATTTTACCATAATATTGAATAAAGTATATGACGTAAAACTGCATGTCCTACCAGAGACAATGTTGACAATGCGATAAGGGATTCCTAGTGACTGATAAAATTCCTCAGCAGTCCCAATCATCTCATCAAACATCTCCCATGATTTGTCATCATGAGGAGAGGCATAAACAAACTGCTCAATCTGTAGGGGACAAAACAAGGACGACAAGGGTGGGGGGAGATTATGGAGGAAATGTAGCATTTCATCATAAAGCGAGCCATAGGGTCTAAAAAAAAATTGTTAGTGGCACTAAAAATCTATTCAACTGAGGCAATCAAGAGAACTTAATTTCATTAAAAAGAAAGGTTTAGACATTTAACAATCTGTTCATCAGATTTAAATAACTATTAATATATCAAATACACTCGGCCACATTGTGTTATGTTCTCAAACTGGTTTGATTGTATGCATCCAGTGGTTGAATCGAACATTTATGAAGTGCTTTAGAGGAGATTTCAAAATATTGAGATTTATATCATGTATTGCAATATAACCTCAAAATTTGCAATGCTATTTATAGTGTACTACGACTGTACTAATTCCAAGTCAAAGTTTGAATATAAGTCTGAAGCCAAAAATCACACAGGCACTACCTTCTCAAACTGATGCACCCTAAAAATCCCACGGGTGTCTCGACCATGGGAGCCCACTTCCTGTCTGAAACATGTGGAAAAGCCAGCGTAGCGGATTGGCAGGTCTTCTGGTTTGAGCCACTCCTCTCTGAGGAAGGCTGCAATCGGTTGCTCCGAGGTAGCAATGAGGTACTTCTCATCTACTGAGTTGTCATCCGACTTCTCGCTGCCCTTCCCGATAACCTAGAATAAACACACAGCGCAGGTGTGGGACAAGGGCACACAAGTGGAACAGTACATATTCAACAGAAAAGGAAACCATTGTTTAATTTTGGTACATAAAGACACGGCAGAATAATTCATTCATTAATTTTCCATTTTTTGTTTGACGTTTTGACATAATTACCTGAATGAATGTGTTCAATGAAATTTAAGTGAAAGTGAGGGTTTGTTCCAAAGTTGTTGACATGTTCACCACGATAAATGGGAAAATATGTGCAATTCCCCTGGATTTACCAGAACTAATCATACCACTGTGTGTTGGTGTATTTTGGATGTGAAGAGCACGGCCGTGCCACAGCTAAACACTCCAAGATGTTTTGAGGACTGGAATAATCAATGTAAGCTTTCAGGTTGAATTCTTAGCGACTGCTGGGATAGGATCCAGCCCCCATTCAATTGCACAACATGGCAATTGGCAGCACGGTGATGTAGTGGTTAGCACTGTTGCCTCAGAACAAGTAGGTTGTGGGGTCGACCTGCACACCTTTCTGTGTTTCCATGTTTGCTCTGGGTGCTCTGGTTTTCCCTACCCAAAAAAACATGTACGAAAGGCTAATCGCTCCTGCCTTTGGCCCTGGCCAAGGCGGAAGATCTGGAGTTGGTCCCCAGGCGATGTTTTTTTTGTGTGTGTGTGTGTGTTGACTGCCCACTGCTCCTCATTGAGGATGGGTGAAAATGCAGAGAACTAATTTCTTGTATCTTTCTTTTTTTCCATAAGTGGGAAAATGAGAATAGATGGATTTCATTCATGAAATGCCTTTTGGCAAATTCAAGGAGTCCTACAAAGTGGACTACAATAAACAACAATTCCATTCACAGTTGAGCCTCATATTTGGGCAAGATATATGAAAAACAACTCAGGCAATACAAAAGAAGGTCAGAAAGGTTTGCATTACCTTGTAAAGCTCTTCATCAAACTGGCTGAGCTGGGCAACTTCCTGCATGACCTCTTTCCTCATAAAGAAGGGCGTGTAGAGCATGGTATAATTTTTACTGTAGAGGATCCTCAAGGCGTAATTGATCAAAGCCTGCTCCAGGAACACCATAGGACCCTGTAGACAGGAGAAGCCATGAAATTAACGTCACAGCCGGTGTCATTTAACTGTCACAGATATTCTTTGTTAGGTCTCCATATATCTTAAATTTTAAGAAGTCAACTGTTAGCTTTTATTCAGTATTTCCAAACAATCACATTTCTTTACAGTGCTGAAATTAGTTTTAGAGTGAAAACTCTAAATGTGGCACATATTATCTATCAAAAAATTGTTAAAAGTAATTTGTCTGCATGCTGGACAGTACTTAGCTCTATCCAAAAACCACTAGATATATGAACAAGGTTAGCATGACACTTGAAAATTTTAAAATTGCATTAATATGGTAATTGACATCATGTCACACGCGCACAGCATTTTTAAAAATCTGCTTTGTTATGTCCCATTATTTTAAGCGTGGGGAGGATATCTGTTGTTATTCTTAATCACCACCAGGTGTCAGTATCATGTATGGATTTGTACACATGCATGAGTCAATGTTTAGCCACTCTGTAAACAATTAGTTCTAGTTCTGGGATACAGAGAAAGAGTCCCAGTCAAAGTAACCCAAGTTAGCTAAAAATGGATGCTGCTGAATTTTGTTCCTTTAATTTAAGTTTTGTGTTCCCGCCATCAACTCTCTGCTTTATTTATAATGTCTACATATTACATGCTATAACTCAGATGTTGAGGCCTCTTTCAGATGAAAAACATCTACAAGTCCCAAATTTGAAGGAGCTAACAAGAAAATAGCACATGGCCAGTGGTGCTGTTGTGAGACATAAAATCTAAATTTTGTGTAATTCCTGGTACTTGTATTAAAGAACTACAGTGTGTTTACATGGCCAGGTTTTGCTTTGACTCCATACTGGCTGAGAGATAAGAGACAGGTACTGTTATGGTAGCTAAATTGGTTGAATAGTGAAGAAAAAATGAAATGAAGGAGTCTAAAAAAGAAGAGCTGCTGTGTGTGTGTCTTTTTGTGCTGGTCTGCACTGTTCTTGATTATTACCTTCAAAAAGTAACCTCTGCTACCGGCCACCACAGCTCCCCGCTCGCCATCAAAGCCATCAATCATGACCACCAGGTCAACATGGGAGTACTTCTTCTGGACAGTGCAGTCACCCACGGTGCGCTCGACCTTGTTGTCTGCGTCCTGACAGGAGGAAACATTGGAGCGAGAATATACATACCATTGAAACAAACAGTACAAGCAGGTCATACAAGTTCTTGTGCTTATAACCGTTGACACTTTTCAACACTTGCCAATGTTTTTTTCATGCATTTCTTAACATTGGCGACACGCTGAAAGTGCTAAGCTACAAATATCTCCCTATACTCTTGTCCTTGTACAAAGAAGAAATAACAACATAACTAAAAAAAAAAAAAAAAACGTTGTGTAACGTAATCAAAGTTTATCATATAACTGATCATTCTACATAACATAATAGAAGGTTCCTGAAAGTGGGGATACTTGCACACCAGTTTGAATCTAAATTTAAGAGCATCTCTCAATAATTAATTACACCATAATTATTCTGTCGAGCCAGATACGTGTATTAGGTTTGTGCATCTTTGCTCTGAAGCCAATACAATAACAGTATCCATACATGGCAAACAATACAATACATTAAACATACATAAGCAACCACTACTGATGCAATACGATTCACACCCAATTCTGATGCAGTGCTATTCAACATGATTTGATTCAACATAATGCGATACAATTGGACGGAAAGGAATTACGCTATGCAATCTAATGAGTTGATCATTTATCATTCTTACTGTTCCCTGTCTGTCTCAGGTTTATAGTAAATTTCACATTTATAACACCAAGCTCACTTAATAGGATGCTCGAGATTAACACCAATGAAGCATAGTGCAATACGAAATATGTAATAATTACTGCCAGACAGCAGATGGATGTGCTTAACATGCTTTCACTCTTTATAGTCACGTTATCTTCTTCTTCTTCACGTTATCTAAACTGTTACAGTCCATTGATGAAGATAATCATATTTATTGAGTTTACAGCTAAGTAAAATGCATTTGTAAATCAAAATAGCCATTTCACTACTTAAATCAGATCTGCTTGTATCACTAACCTCATCATTGCTGATGGGTACAGATGGGTGCAGAAGGTTGCCAATCTCCCTTTGGTACTCAAAGCGTTCACCTTCCAACCTTAACCTCTCACTGTCGGTTTTCTCCGCTGCCTCGTCGACCAGCAAACGCAACTTCTTGATCTGTGTTACGGTCAGGGCCTGAAAGTTAATCACACAAGTGAATAGAGAGAAGCACACAAAAAAAATCAAACACCTTGAAGGCAGGCCTCATTTTTACCTAGTCAACATATGTTACATTAATTCAATGTGACATTTTAGCAATTCCAAAGTCAACAATTTCAACAAATATTTTTTTAAATTGGTGACTGGTGGTGAGTTATGGGGTTACATTGTGTAAACAATGAACAGGTGTCTTGGCAGGCACTGGCAAGTATAGTAATCCATGCAAAAAATACTACAGTTTCATGGTAAAACATCATTGGAAAATACTTTGAGACAACAGGGATCATATTAAAATCAACAAAATGTATAACTAGCTGTGGAGTAACTTTAAGAGGCATTTCAACATGTTCCACGGATCTGTCACTTGGTTCTCAGGGTCCGTTCTATTGACAGTAGGACTACTTCAACCTGACACATCAAAGTTCGGACGTAATTGCCCTGAAAGACATTATATAATATAAACATTACTTAAAAACAGCATTATATCACTAATATTCAAATGCTGCCATGATCAAAAACAGACATGTCCTTCATGGGACACACCCTACACATTGTCATACCGAAAGAATCTCAGCTGTCAGGGACTCCAGGTTCTCCACATTTTCAGGTAAAGACTCATCTTCCCCGACTGGTTCCTTCTTCTACACTCCAATGGAAACGAGAAGATAAAGTTAAAGACAGCAAACTGAGTGCAAAAGTAGGATTATTTTTAATTCCTGATGCAGCCATATACCTTCATCTTCTCCCCAATGCTCTTGCTGCAGAGATTCTTTGCCTTGTTGAGGTTGTCTGCAGTGAAGCGGCCTATTGGGAAGTATACAACAGTAAGTCATGATGGGAACCTGTTCAAATGATGAAATTAGGCACAGCAAGACAAGTGACACATGACATTAATTCCACCTGCATTTCACCTTCAGAGTAAAAGTTCCATTTAAAGACTAAAATGATTCCTTGTCTACAGATTATAAACTCTGCAGGACCAGAATTAAGCTCACACAGGGTCAGGGTGACACTGCTTGAGTCTACACTGCAAGGCGAGGTTGACCGGTAATGCAGCCGGCTGATTTGAGATTGCATCAGATTGCACGTTGGTAACCGGCAAAGCTATGCTAACTCAACTAAATTCCGTATTACACAAGGTGTTGAAAACGAATGGATAACTACCTAGCACTCTGCATCTTCTATTAAAATCTCAAGTAAGTACATCATTAACGACGTGGGAAAGAACCATAAGGCTCGTTTGAAGTAAATAACTGTCGCTAGCAGAGGCTAGCATTAGCCCAGTTACGTGCGTAAAATACGCTCTACACCAAACTCCTTCATAATCTTGACGTAAAATGTTTCCTATGTCATCTTTAAGCAAATGCGGTAGCTTGAATTAAGATTTATTGTGACGGTTACATTGGTGCTTTCTACAAAATTCGGCGGGTTTCCATAATCAGCATGTTATTTTCCTAGAATGCTGACTTCCTTAAACGATTCATTGTCCGTGTATGCAACGTCACATAGGTTAGGGCTTTGCAAGGCAGAGGTTTTTTGTTTTTTTAAAGGTTCCTTCTTATTTTAGTGCTATTTTGTAAGCGCCGAACTGAGAACATGATTGGGGAAATTCAAAAAATGTATTACCAATATAAATGCAATATAGCATTTAGGTAGATTTTTAAGTGAAAATGAAAACTGGTTCATTTCGAAGCGAGTTAGCGTGCTAATTTGAACTAACTTTGGCAAGCTATGGCTAAAACCGAAAATGAAAGAATACTTACATTTTCTCCACTCTGTATCTGCGGCCACCAGTTTATCTACGAGTGTCACATCTTTAAACCTCTTCCTCTGAGTCTCACGGATCAGTTCTGGATCACCGCCTTTGTCGGTCCGAAACAGGTCCAAATCGAGCACCATGATTCCACGCTGGCTGTCAGGGAGAGTCTCGGTGAGAACGGGACTATCGGCTGCTTCTTCTTCGTAATGTTTTTTCAGTTGGAAAACAACAAAGTTGTACAATATCGCCACCATCTGGCAAGGAATGTGGATCGAGCCCTTACATCTACAGTATATTACTAAATAACCACAACAAAACAACAACAGTACTATAAATAATAATAATAATAACAATAATAACAATAATAGCAAAATATGTCAATTATATTCTCTCACTAAACTTTAACATTGAATCAAACAATATTTAAACATATGAAAAACATTTGTCCCCTGAGCTCTGCAAAATGTCCTGCAAATCACAGGACATGCTTGAAATTGTTTCCATGGTTACATGTGCCGCCAAGTAAAACAAAATAACGACTTAGCTTTTCTCATGAAACTAAAAATAAAATTTTCACAACTATTTATATTTCTCTGAACCAAACCATTCAAACACCACTTAAGTAAAGTAAATATGTAACTATTTATAATTTCAATACTTAACACAAGCTATATCAATTTGTAGCTTTTCTTCCAGCCTGGAAAACCTTCAGCATCAAATGAAGTGAGTATACTCTGCCTTCGTACCACAAAGTAAGTATTCTTAGATACAGCATATTTGTAAAGAAAAGGCAATAATAAATAATTTAAGTTAATATGATGCAATTTATATTTAGTAATTAAATTTTTGCTTATATTTTTCTTCATGCATGTTATGTTGTTCTCATATAAAAAATTGACAAACCATCAGACTGTTTTTTTAACATTTTACTTTGTAAGATAATTATATACACAAAATAATTTCACAAAAATATAGAAAGTATATATTCTGCATGTAATGTATGTATATATATATATATATATATATACACTGTATATGTACATATTTATACAGATACAAATTTTAAATTATTTAGGCATTTTGGAGCGCAATGAGGAAACAATACATAACATTAAAACAATATGGTATGAAATACAGTCCCATTATGAGAGCTTTTTATTGCTCATCGCATCCACGGTAACTGGGCTTTTTTTTTTTTTTTTTTTTTTCAAATGTCCTTGCTACACCGAATTCATGCATGTGCACATTAAATACATTTTAGTGGTCAAAGTGCTGTACTGTTGCTATTGCAATACACCTGATTCAGTGAGGGCTGGTTGTTAGGTGAAGAACACTGCATTGACTATGGGACTTTGTATATCGCCCTCCTAAAAACCAAATCAACTAAACCTTCAGGCCAAGCTGCCATCCTTTGTCATAATACTATTTGAATTTGGGTGCATTTATTTGCTTTATTAGAGCTTAGTCCTGCCCATCCACATAGTGATCACCTTTCCTCCTCAGTACCTCCCCAGCCTCATGGATTGCAGACTGCAGAGCTACCCCGGCTGGTAATGTTCTGAAGCCCTCCTCTGTGATGTGACTTATCTTGAGGTATCCTCCAGGCCTGTGTAATAACACCCCATGGAGATGGGAGAAAAGTAGTGGTAAGTCTCTGGTTAAGGTGTAGTGAGATACTAGCTTCAGCTCAGTGGGGATGTCTGTCTCCTTAGAGTACTCAAAAATGGCTGCCATGTATTTTGAGAGGTCTTGGCCCCTGGCTTTTGCTCGGCCCACTTCCTCTCCAATTAGGTGGATGGCCGTGGCGGAGCTGAAAGATTCCAAGCTGAGCTGTAGTTGCTCATCCTCCTCATCTTTTGGTTCTGATGGTAATTGCTGAGGTCCGTGGCTGAGGCTCTGAGAACAGATCACCAAAACAAAGTCACACTCACGAATCTGTCGACAGTGCCACGCCATACTGCCTTCCTCAGCCACGTTCAGAGAGTCCCATAAATCCAAGCACACCTAAGTGGAAGAAAGGAGAACAGATTTACAAAAAATCACAACCGTCATCCCTAATGAAACAAAAGAAGAAACACATAGCTGAAACTTGAGCAGGGGGAATGGAAAATTACTTTATAATGCTACAGTTTTGTTTGATTATAGTGTTGGCAATTAATCAATCTATTAATCAAGTTATGATGCACCATTGCTCTTTACAAAAGTCACAAAACTATTGATGGCCACCATGTTAAAATTTCTGGTCCAAGAGCAGACAATTTATAATCAGGCTGAATTTGCGTCTTGCATATCAGATTCTTCTTCAAACTTTTCCGCTTGACTGACAGATTAATTTACGATTAACACCTTTAGAAAGCACTGTTTAGGTATTACCTGACACTTGTAAAGAAAATCCAATAACCCAGTACGGAGTCATGGGATATAAAAGGAGACAGGATCTTTATATTGCTGAATAATATGTTCTTAAAAATACAGTAAACAATGACCCCATCTGAGTCAGATTCCAAATATTTGAATGAGCCGTTGTTTATGTGATTGTGTCACAAAGAGAGAGAATGTTGACATCAGGTGAACATACAGTCGCTTCCGTCCACTTATAACTAAACACGTAACACACATTTATGCAGATCTCTCAAAATCAATATATTTCGTGTGAGCCTTAGTCCAATCCATGATCCAAATCATGAAGAATTACACGAGAATCATCTGATTTTAAGTCCTCTCTACCTGGGTAGCCATGTGCTGTTGTATGAAGGCTGCAAGCTGCATCACTGTTTTCACATGGGCGGGGCCATCATATCTGCTGTAGCAAATCAGAAGACGAGGTGGAGTCGACCTGTTTCTGGGTAATGAAATCACCTCCTCCATGGTCCCACTCTCTTGATGTTGCTTAATGATATCTTTTAGGATGACAAAATGTAATCCAAATGCAGGTCACACTACTAGCAATAGAACATCCAGATCACGAGTGTAAGATAAAAATGAGCATCATTTACTAAATGTGGTTTGTCGTTGTACCTGGTCTAATGTCCTGTTTCTTCATGCTCAGTGTGGGCCTCCTACAGGTCAGTACAGCCAGTATAGATACAACAACGGCTGCTCCAACCAGGCCAAGGGGAAGCAGCAGTAACAAGGAGGGAGTGGTACTGAGCGGCGGCAAGGCCGCATCTGAGGAAAAGGGAGTTAGAAATTGTAGTTATGAGTCAATAAAGACGGTATGTTCACATTCACTGGAAAACTGAGATTCTAATCTTGGGGAGTTCTTCATATGCGAATTAATGAGTTAGCTGACTTAACTTAATTTACAATCCTGAAAGAATTCCAACTTCACAGAGGATTGCACAATCACTAGGGTCTCTTGCATGCCCTAACTGTGATTTAAATCAATTTCTAACATGTTTACACCATAATCAGATTAAGATTACCATTAATTGACTCAGTGCATTCATCAAATGTTCAGTAACGTTAAGGTCTGATTTTCCAAAAAGAAGAAGAAAATTTTCACACAATTCTCAAGCATGGTCAATTATTTTCAGCACTAAAAAGGAACAAACTGTATCAAACCTTTATGAATGTGCGGGACATGAACACTGAATAATTTCCTCACTGCATCCATTTCATTAGCTGCAATCTGGGGTACAAGTAATAGTGTTTCAAACCAAAGTACACATACAGGTTAGGTGACTGTGTGCTTTGGCTTTAAACACCATCATAGTCATGGTTAGTTTTTTGTTCTTTTTATTCTCATAAAATGAAATTGAAATACAATTGCACAATAAATTTCTGCATTTTACATATTATGAGTTTAAAATAAGTAACAAAGAAGCAATTATTATTATTCACTTTTATTTTACCTCACAAGTGTAATTGATTCCTTCTTGGAGATCATGGAGCTGATAACTGTGGTGGGTTTTGTTTTGGGAGTAATTCTGAGGAAGATTAAGAAGAGTAGAAGGCAATCACTTCATTACAACTCATTTTATATTATAAGTATAAGAAAAATGGTGTATATTTTTGTTTCAATTTGACAACTTCTCTGTAGTCTTGACATCTGTAAAACCTTTTGTGGTATTGTATGTGTATATCTTGATTATTAGATAATCATGTGGAAAAAAATACAGTAGCATAGAAAATGAAGAAACTCACTGGTGTGATATCGATGTATTTCTTCATTCCGTTTGCGTAGCACAGCGAGAAGTAGCTGCTGATTCCCAGTTTTGGTGGAGCCAGGTTAAATGTCACCGTGATTATAGTCCCTTCCTGCTGGACTTCAACGTGTTTGGGGTACCACTCTACCACCAAATATATATTTTTTACATTGTTTTACATGGAAATACATTACAATTACTTATAATATTATTTTGTATTACTTGAGTTTCTTGACACTTCGACTAGTATTGGCAAACTAAGACAGTGTGTATGTTACTGACCTTTCTTGCACTGTTCCAGACCGTTCTTCTCTGCACAAGCTGCAAAACCACAATCCATATATATGAGTGTACATTCACCACTGTTAACCTGAAAAAACCCTGCAAACTTTTTCAATGACAAAGCCGGATAGACGATATTACAACAGTTGTGTATATTTACATAAGATTTTCCATAAACTCCTCAAACATTAGGCACTAGTGTGTGTGTGTGTGTGTGTGTGTGTGTGTGTGAGTGTGTGTTTGTATGTGTAATTCATGTCTGGCCTAGAGCTCAGTAGTCTTACAGCGTGTGGAGAAAATCTTGCTGCGATAAAACTTCTCCCACACCTCGGGCACAGGCAGAGCCATGACAGTAACAGCATACTGGGACCCCAGGGGGAGGCCGGGAAAAGGGTCTGACTTGTACACCTACCAAACATGGTGGCAATAATAACAAAAATTTTAACGAGCTCATACTTTGTCATGCTGTATAGAAATTTTACGACTTCATTCTGAATAATAGACAAATACAGAATGCACTGTACGGTCTCCTCCTTATCTTGGGTGACTCAGGTCTATTGTAAAATTTTAATTCTCCATTGATATCAGGAAGTTTATTCATTTCTAAATGTATCTCAGCTTGGTACATGTTCATTGTCTATATCTTGGCACATCTATCCAAATGAAAGCAAAGTGGCCCAGATGTTCCTCTCCCTATCAAACTGAAAAACACAGAATCACAATAAATCACAATAAATATCATATCAGCACCTAAAGAGATCATATACTGTATATACATGTCATGCTTTGTATTTCCTTATGTGCCTGACATCTGTCGTCAACATTTTTGGTAATAGACATAAGAGCTATGTTTGCTGCTAGAACTCGTCATTTCAAAAGAGGGCGTACTAGACAGGTCCAGAACAAAAGCAACAATAAAGCAAAGCCAGCCAGAGACTGCTTACCCTTTGAGCGTGTGAGGCAGGTAGGGACACATTACGACGGAAGAGAAAGAGTTGACAACCCACACTCAACCCTCCTAAGGCCTGAAGGGACACCTGAAAGCCTCGCAGGAAGGCAATCCCTACAACAAATGCAAGAGGCTAAAGAGCCATTCCGATTCTCAACAGAAACATCCTCAAAATCGACAGAGATTCATAAAAATCTGTGACTTAAGACACAGAAAAAGCTTAATAAAAAGGGAAGACAGATGTATTTGTTTAATTCTGATCCCTTTTTCACATACCATAATAACTGGGAGTCCATGAGACAACGATGCTGTCAGATTTGGGGTTTTGATCAGGTAAAAATTCGACTGTCACATCATCTGGTCCGTGGACAAAGTGTTTACACAGTTCTGGATCTTCTTTACCTATTAGCTCAAAACATGGCCGAGGTATACAACCTGCAGAGGAAGTAAAGTAGACTTTTAAAACTAAAACACAAGTTTGTTAATTAATTACTACTTCTTGAACATTAGTTAAACAAAAATGCGAATAACATATTCAAAAATACTCTGAACTGAAAGGCACAATCCATAATATGAACGTAAACTAAAGAAAATCATCAATTTTTTAAAACACATAACATTTACAGTCTGTTGCTGTCTGCTTTCCAGCACAGGTTGACATCTACATTGAGTTGGAACTCCATATTCAAAATACCTCTATTACCAAGATGGAAAAGTAACATGAGAGGGGGTGAGGTTTTCCACTTGTGGATAGATTTTACCTCACAAATGTGTTTCAGCCTTATGAATTGCAGGCAAGTTGTGACTGACATCCATGTGCTCAGTGATTTTCATTCTGATCACAATGCATAGATTTACAGCGTGCATGCTGTAAAACATTTCGACACAGATTGGAATTTATTGCAAGCTGTAAATTATGCCAAAGATTTGTGTACGTCAAGCATTGCAGTTGTTTGTTTGTGTCATGCTTTGCTACCTCCTCTACTATCACGGGTGGAAATGGTTAGCAAGTACATTGGTACTTTAAAAGGCACTACGATTTTAATTGCTTTTTTGATTTCCCTTAACTTGACCTTTATTTTTATTCACAGATTTATATTTGGTGGTATAACATATTGTGTGGTCAATGTCCTTTAGAATGCTTTGCTGCGGTGAATAACGACAATAAAAGACAAACAAACATACAACAAAGAAGCACAGCAACAAAATACACACATACAGATAAAAACACAAATTCACTGTTAGATATCACACATGAATTTTATGCTATACAAATACCAAAAGCTATTCTCCAGTCCTCCCTTTATCTCTCCCACCCCTCCCAGAATGTAAGTTAGAGTGTAATGTTTGTTTTATTTTTTGTTTTATGCATCCACCAGTTACCAGTTATACCTACGAATAACAAAAGTAAACTCTTCCTGAAAGGATATGAACCATGATCTTATCTTCCTAGTCTGTTGTGAGCCAGGTAATTTCTATTCAATGTGTCTTCTGCAACTAAGTTAAATTGAGGAAAGAATTGTGCATTCCAGGCTTTACACCAGATGTTCACAGATGTAGCTTGCTTA
The DNA here is from genome assembly GCA_900303265.1 of Brotula barbata. Classification (NCBI taxonomy): domain Eukaryota; kingdom Metazoa; phylum Chordata; class Actinopteri; order Ophidiiformes; family Ophidiidae; genus Brotula; species Brotula barbata. Next base: position 42,648 of record OMNV01002498.1, read on the forward strand.
CTTCCAAACACATCAATGGAGTGAAAGCCTGAAGTCCTCTCCATGTCATCCTCGGTTATTCTGCAATAGTCACATCCCGGACCACCCTGCAGGCAAAAAACAAGGACATAAGAATGAATAACAGACCAAAACAGATACAGTACTGAATGTGCCGACAGGCTCATACCAAGGAAGGGGATTTAAGTGCAAATGACTTCATATTTCATATCATACTAAATTAGACTCATGGGCTAAACAACTCTGAAACACGTCGGTTGCCAAAGCTGTAAATACCTTTTGCGATGTTTGTCCAAATTCAAAACTTGTCAGGACAGTGGGAGATAAATTAATCATGAGGAGTAAATTAAAAGTGAAATATAAACCAGAGCAGGATGGGTGTAGTTGTTTTCCCAAATCCCTGAACATAGGTCAAATAGGTCTGCTTTGGAACATTCTTGTGTCCAGTTGATGAATTAATCCACAGTATTTGTTATTTATTACAGGTCTGCAAATCACTATGCACTCACACTGAATTGGCCTGCACAACTATAACACAAAGACAAACAAATCAAGAAAATCGTCAACCATGATAGGAATTTAATCACCGTTTAAGTGGATCATTAAAGTGTGTGATGAGTCATTGAAACTATCACGCATATGCTGAACTGTATTACAACTTTCAGGTCTCAGTGAGGAGGAGCACACGTGTTTTACCAACTTGCCCTACAGGTTTAGAGGCCTTAACCTGCCTAACAGCTGGAGAAAAAAGAGAGAAGAACTGCAGCTGTCTCAGACATGATAGACAAAAAGAATAGCGTGTGTCTCTGTGTGCGAGTTTGTGTTGAGGGGGCGGGGGTGTGTATGTGCAAGACTTTGTTCAAAGGTATTTAAAGTGTCAGGTATGCTAACATTTACAAAACTGTTAGCTTAAATATAATCACATACTTAACACGCACACACTAAGAAGACAAACCTAGGACACTGACACCAAGGAGGAAGCCGCTTAAAAATGTATCGATAAATTTACTTTAGTGAACTTCTGCTTTAAACCTCAAATACTCCAAATTTAATTATAATAATAATTTCATTTCATTTCGTTTCATTAAAAGGATCACTAGCGTCGTTTTTATAAGATTCACACTAAATATATGAGACCTCCATCCATTTTACGCTGCCTATCCTACTTTGGGATGTGCTGAGTAAAGCAGATCGGATGGCCTTCTCCTTAGCCAGGTTCTCCGGCTCCTTCTGGGGGATACCAAGACATTCCCAGTTCAGATGGAACATAGACTCCCTCCAGTGTATTCTGGGTCTGTCCTCAGGTTTCCTTCCTTTTGGAAATGCCTGAAATACTGCCCCAAGGAGGCGTCCAGGAGGCATCCTCATTCGACACCTGAACCACCTCAGTTTACTACTTTCAATGCAAGGGGGGTCTATGCCGAGCTCCTCACTCTTTACCTAAAGGTGAGTCCTGACACCCTACAGAAAAAACTCATTTTGGCCTCACGGCTGATCGCCAGTGGTAAGAGTTGAAAAGTACATTGAGCTGTGAATTGATGTCACCATCACCACACCAATCATCATTCTCAAGCTCCATTTTACTTTAATCATGAACGAGTAAAGTAGACAATTGAATTCCTTCGGTTAGGACAGAATCTTCCTCCTACTTCAAAGACAAAAAGAGGACAATCCACCATTTTGTGTAGCCGCAGCAAACAAACAAAACCACAGTGACACCGCTTGATGAAGCCACAAGTGCGTCATTTGCAAAACAAAGAGATGCAGCCTCCATACTGTCCATGAAAATCAGAAACAAAATCAGTTGCCAGAATCCAACACGCAAAGGGAACGCGGAGTCCCCCACGCATCAGAAACAACAACATACTAACTAATGAGGTCAGGTTGTCGTCATGCGTTTTTACCCACCCCCGTCACGACTTATGAATGTTACAGCTCCCTGCCAGAGACTGAAAACTGAGCAGCACGGCAACAACATCTGATAGCGGTGCGACCATAGTGCCAATAGCCGCTCACTTTATACAATATTTGCAGTGAGACAAACATGAAATTAAGATAATATGCGAACAATTATTGAGTAAGTAAATCAGAGGTGCTACAGTTCTCCATTAATCTTTACAAGGACAATTAAAACATCTCTTCTGGACAGCTAAGTTAAATTACTAGTACTATCTTATTTGCTTTCACAGACATTTTTCTATTTCAGGGGCTGAGAAAAAGAGCCTCCTTGCACACTGCCGATTTACAACTGGAGACATTTTGTATGATTAACTTTTCAAAAATGATGCTCCCTGCAGCAGAAACTGTACAACTTGGTGGGACTTGTGTTGGCAGAAACAAAAACCTCTTGTATGTAATGTATGAAGAATCCATGCAGTGTAAGCCAACGGAAACAAGTTCATCCTGTCTAAATTAATTAATACGTTTGCTTTTTGTTGTTGTTCTCATAGTTGAAGAGCTTGCCGCCTTCACTGCTTTACAATGAAAATGACAGAAATCATGGAAACAGCTGCAACCGCTGGAGAATAGTATTCATGTGCACGTCTTGATATTAGTATCTCAACACCCGGACATCCATGCAACGCAAAATGCAGAGATGTTCAGCATGTGGCTGAAGTGGGAATGAGGTTTACCTGCTGCACACATTCCAGGCTGCAATCCTGAGCAGTAATGGGAGCAGAGCCGGGATCCTCCTGAGCCCAGACAGGCAGACTGACGGTCAGGAGCTGGAGTAGAATGAGCCGTTCCCTCCACATGCTGCGACAAGTCGACATGACATTGATCCCCGTGAGCGCTCAACCTCGAAGTAGTACACATAAACAGACACACGTATACACGCAGACGCATACACATACACACGCTGGAAAGAAAGGCAGAGGAAGTTACTGAGTCAGGAAATCTGAATGATTACAAGTCCTAAGTTGTGCGTGCAATTGTGTGACAGCAAATATGGAGGAGGGAGGAGAGTTAGATGAAGAGGGGAGTGGTATCTTAAGGCTAAGGGTGGAGTGTACACAAGCACATATTCAGATACGCAGCAAGACTAGTTTTAAACAACATTCACCGAACACATACCACAGAGTCAATAAGTATCTCCCAGAACGGGATCAAAGGTGCCAAATAAAAAGCAAAACCTTCAGCCCATTAAATCCAAAACAAATTTTATTCCACACAGATTATGCGACATGATCGATTAGTTATATACAATGACTGTGGGTTGTTTTCTGAGGGAAAATTACACTGCATTTGAATTATTTTTGACAAAATAAACGGCAAAGTAAGATAATCTATCAATAGTTGATGCAATCTTGATAAATCTACGAATCATCTCTGTTAGAACAATGCAGTAATGATACAATAATGGAACAGTGGAATATGACAACAAATATGTTTGCCTCAACATTTTTAAAGGCTGGGGAGGGCCATGGTTTCACCGAATCTGAAAAAGAGGCATAGAAAGAAATACAAATTTATTTCAGATGGATAAAACACAAATGCTGTACAAAAGGAAATGATAAATAAATAGAATAAATTCTATTAAGGTGGAATTACTGATTTTTAGACTTTTTTGATTATGCGCGATTGTCTGGAGCCGTGCGTGGCCTTTACCCTTCAGCATGCGATATTATGTTGGAGTAGAGAGCCTGTCTATCCAAGAAAGGTGAAAGCTCGACTGCATAACACACCGATGACTACATAGCAAGCTTTTGGCGTGATTATAGTTGGACTAACTGGAGGACAATCAACTGTAATCAAGCTACAATATTTTACACAGTTTATTCTCAACTGACCTTCAAGCCTCCTTTGCTTACATTCTTCTCTCCCTCGTGCATAAACAAGCAGACTTCTGAGACTTTCAGTTTGCTATTGTTTAGGCTGTTTGTACATGCAACGTTTATTTGCCTTTGGCTATGACTATACGCAACACTGTGTCATTCTGGGACAATAACTGATAATGAGTCACTCATGGAATTAAGCCAATAGAGTAAGAATTAACTATCTATAACTATAAAAATTTCTGCATTTTCTGAAAAAAGACATTGTAATATATGACTCCATGAAGCAAAAGCAATCCGGTGCTCACTGTATATTTGTCCCATTTCTTCTCTGGGTCGTAAGGCTCCCAACGACTCGCAGGAAAAATGTGCTTGTTCTTCTCATACCAGCTCCTCAGCACAACTTTACCTGCATGGGACTTAAAACATAAGAGCAGGGGTGAGTCTGGAACAGTTCATCTTAATTAAAAAAAACAAAACAAATCCCTAATCTTTAAGCGTTGATATACATCTTAAATTTATGCTGATTTACAAGAATTATATACAGTTTTGAAAAAAATAGGATCGTTTCTGAAGAAAATTTACATATCGTTGATCATTTTGGCATCTTTATATATCACCCAAATGTTCATTGTGCTATTAAAAAGGTTCAAACCTCATCTTTCTCAATAGTGGCATCATTCACAAGTCGAATATCATCGTGGACGTCAAAGCTGAAGAGTGGACCTGTGGAAAAAAACATCACTCGTCCATATATAGTAAAGAAACAAATGCTTCTGTTGTCTATGTTCAGTGATTTTATATCACATTCAGAATATAAAACAATGTAAGTCGTACATGTAAACTGCGTGAATGCTCCAGGTACAAGAAACGATTTAAAACTGACTTGTGTACATCTTAGAATGTATTCGTCGGTGGTTTTCACTTACCAGACTTGCCTCTGGCTTTGGTCACAATGAAGTCATAGAAACTGTAGTGCTAAAGAAAACAAAGGGAAGAAAACATTTGGACATATGGCAGAACGTAATGCAGCTATTGAGAGAAATGACAAAACATTCCAGAAGTGTAATCTACACTTTCACCAACACGGCACATTCAATTCAGCTATTTGTTATTCTTTCAGTCTTGTATGTGTCACCTCCTGTAAAATGAGAAGCTCCTAATTTGTTTGAAACTAGAATCTGTGCTAGTGCAACTCCTCAAACAGTCAAAGACACTGACAGCAGTTCTTTAACCACAATATACACAATTCAGCGTACTTATGATGTGTGATTACTGTTCTGCCAAGTGTTAACTAGATCGTGACTGCAGGTTATGTAACAAGGTTTCGCAACGGAAAATGAAAAAGCTACAAATCTAAAAATGTTTGTGTGCCAGATGGATGTTCCAAGTAAGCAACTGAAATGAGGTGAAACGAAACAAATTGAAGTCATTCACTGGCTGTTGTTTCTTGCTGTCATTACTACATACGGTACTCACATGTGGGATTATCAGATCCTCTTTGATGTACATCAACTGCTCAACTCCAGCAGACCTGCACGGAGCGAAAACAAGATTTAGGCCTAAGAATCACTTGTGCTCGATCTCTAAAAAAAACACGTGCAGACAGAACATAGCGAAAGGGAAGTGTAGAACTGAGTGAGTCTCTCCCCCTCATGCAGACAACCATTTATAGCTTCTCACCTCACTTTGGTTGTGACAGGTTTTAAATAGAGGCCATGTTAGCCTTTATTTTACATTGCTGTTATTTTTTGGAGTACCAATATCTTAGAAAATAGTTCCAGAGGCATATATTGAGGACATGACTATCAGAGTGACTACAAAGGGTTTGGTTGTGACTAATATGTATTAGCCATCTTTCTCACAACTTCTCACCTTAATTCGCTAAAGTCCTTCCTGAGAACTTCCAGGGCCCTCTGTAGGAAGTTTTGGATGGTATTACCCTTCTTCATCTGTAAGGAAATACAAACAATCACACACAAACAGAAAAAATCAGTTAGGTTGTAGGGAAAATTGTTTGTCTTAAAAGGGACAAATTATACAAATTACTGTTCCATTTTACTTAGGAGCTCTGCTTGATGAAAACTTCAAAATACTTCTATATGCAAAAAACAAAATGGCATCAACGTGCACATTGAATGAAAATAGGCTGTTTCAGCTAGTGTCAATTTAAGACCCCTCCAAAAGAAGCCCTCTTTTTTATGACTGGATAGCTGCATTAGACCTGAGCTATGTCACCCAGATTGTAAAGTACAGTCAAACTATAGAATACATTTGCAACTTTGACAACAATTAACTTATACTCTCTAATACATTCCAACATAAAGATTTGGGTAAAATAAGAAAGAGCTAATATGTCCTTGTGTAATATTTACACTAATGTTGGTCAATATAACTAGAAACAGTCAAAAATTCCAGTATCAAACGTGTTCAAACCAAAGTAGGAAATCCATGATTGTTTTTTTGGTTTCCATGCTACCTCTGGATGAACCAGCATGTAAGGTTATTTTGCTTTACCTTAACAGTTTTTCTATGTCCAGATCCATCCCAGTAGCTGAAGGTGATCTCAATCTCCTCACCTGGAAACAAACATATACTGTACATCATTAAAATCATCAATGTCATTTTGGATTCAGGTTTATAGCAGTTATTCGTCGAGGAAGTCAGACTTCATCATTACAAATAAAGATGTGTGTGTGTGTGTGTGCATGTACACATGTATGTGTGTTGAAGAGTATTTATGACTTACTCTTGATCTTCTCCTGCTTCATCTCCCACTCCTGCCTGAGCTCCTCTCTTAAACGGTTCTCCTCTTCCTGAACAGAGTGGAAAAATGTCAAACTGTAAAACATTATTACAACACATTATACTGTGCTTTATTTTTATTCCATTACTACCAAAGGCTAGGCTTCTAGATAAATCGTACAACAGCATTTACCCAATACTTGGTATGAATTCTTTTATTTAGCAAATAAAAATAAATAAAATTAACTCTTTTTGTAATCCCTACAATGTTGTGTGAATGACCTAATTCACACTCTAAATAAAAAGCAGCAGCTTCACCTCTCTGTCGCGATCGGGCAGGAAACTTGTGTCCACATCAGGGTTTTTCCCCAACTTCTTCTTCTTCTTTACTGGTAGATCTACGAGATGGTCACAGAGAATTTGATGTGTCATATGATGCTTGTCTTGTTATACTAAAAAGGTGCCACAAAAAGGCATGGGTGTTATAAATAAGTCACATCATGCAAATTATTACTTATTAAGACATACTAAACTATTCTAGTATTTCCACTCCTCCTTAAGTTGCCATTTTTGCTTATGACATCTTTCAACTCATCTTCTGCTGAACTTTATATCTTGATTTATTCTATTAATTTTAATTTTCTGACTTTCTGACACAATTCACAATTCGCATTTAGCAGATGCTTTTAAAAGCGACATACATATGAGAATTACAACAACACAGGCAAGGATCTATTAAGTAGAACAAAGACAGTAAGCACCGTAGAGCTCAGGCTCTGGTCCAAGGGACCTAGTTTTTTCGAGGCAGTGCAACAAGGCAGTGCAAAGAGGCAAGACAAGGAGTGCAACAAAGTGACTGTCATGTGAAGACAGAGCCAGATCATGTGCAAAATTTCTATACATGAGACGACGTCCTTATCCTTTATGCTCACCGTCAAGCTCTTCTTCTTCTTCCTCTTCATCATCATCATCATCTTCATCATCCTCTTCATCTTCTTCATCGTCTGGATTAAATGATAAACTAGCTATCTTCCTCTTCTGTTCCTCCTTTCTTTTCTTTTCTTTCTGTTTCTCCAGTTTTCTACAAAGAGAAATAAAACACAATTAACATACATCAAGAAGGAGTGGGGGCAGTGGCAGCAGAAGATATGTATGTGTACACGGGTCCACACTTAGGAAGATGCCCATTAATCAGTGGGCAAAATACACTGCATGGGACATGTGTGATAATGTAACTGTCATTACATAATGTTCATACAATCAGTAACAAGGCAATTCCTATTGCATACTGGCTATTCTAGGAGAGGGAATCTCTCCCAAGGTTTTCCTTCATGTTAAGTTTTTCCTTGTCTTCATGTAGAGCTTTGGGCTGGGTCAGGAACTGTTATTACAACTGTGTTGTTATGTGGTCCTGTAAAGATATTGCACGTGATATCGGTCTATACAAACAAACTTGACTTGACACTGATGGATAGGGCTATATTCGCTCGACATCACGGGCCATTACTGTTGACACAAGGGCAGGTCAGATTTGAATAGAATTTCTTTTATTGGGCTTGAACCAAGCTCAGAATTTCACATCTGGCTCAGCCCCGCTGGTCAGATCGGCGCTCTGCGAGTCCTCACCAGCAGCAACTTATTTAAGTTAAGTTTAAGTTTAATATTACAACCACACCAGTAGTCCAACTTGTGCCAACCAACATTTAGTAGTTATTTTTGATAAATTAATGTGCGTCTTCATCTTTGAAATAATTAAGTATAACAAAAACAATTTTTGGTCCCTCTGGATTTATGACTGATTCTGTTAATAGCTTGAAACCTTCCTGGACATTATTCTTGAAATTTTGCACATGTACCATACATTTCTCTTGCCCTTTGAACTCCTCTCAGATTCATCCCTTGTACTATGTCCACTGTCATGTCATGTTCACTATGTATGATGTTTAATGTCACATCTACTATGTACTGTGTCTACTGTTATATCTTCTATGTACTGCGTCTACTGTTATGTCAAGCACCAACATGTCAAAGCCTTGTATGTGAAAACCTACTTGGCAATAAACCTGGATTCTGATTCTGATGACCAGAGGACACAATTGTAGCCACAATAACAGAACCACAGTTAAACATGTTATGTTCCCATAAGACTTAGTCTTACGGGAAAATAAGACTTAGTCTTACGGGAAATTATCAGTAAATATTGATTGATCATTTTAGTACCAACTCCTTTGAGGATTTTTACTGCTTGAAGGCGAATATTGATTATGTTTACTGATTAACATGAAACAAACACTATTGTAATGATTTTGAGTTTTTTCTGGATGTTCCAAGTTCACACTCTGTTTTGGGCCAGGTCAGACATGAATAAGAACATAAATTTCCCAGGCGTGTTTCAGATTTGGCCTGTCAACATAATGGTTTTGCTTTAGGCCAGGTTGGACTCAGCCAGACTCAACAGCCAGATCAGGTTCAAGTTTGGCCTGATTGAAGCCATGTAGCCCAATGGATAAATGCAGTTATCTTAAGAGCTGTGCAACATTAACCAAATCAAGGTGTGTATTTACTCACAGCTGGAGCTCCTTGGACTGCTCCTTTTTGGCCAACTGTTTCTCTCTCTCCTTCACCAGTGCCTCCTGCTTGGCCTTCATATCATTAAGTGTTACCAGGCCTGTTAATGTCAGAAAATTAAACAGGTTAGTCAAGGAGTGAATGGATCTGCCCAATACATGACATTATAATCATTAATTAGATAAGTTGGGAAAAAAATACATAAATAACCAGGTCAGGGCAATAATTTAGGCAAATTTTGTCCTTGCAGTTCAAAATGTATGGGCATTTTAAACACACTTCAGGAAATGTTGCATCTCCCTCAGATGGATTCAACTCATTTGTGAAGGGCCTCTTGACAAAGGAAACAAGTGGAAGTCTGTCAGGGTCTACAGCTAAACTGGAGAAACATCTGGAAAAGTCCTGCACAGACAACTGGTGCCACGAAGAGATTGCCATCCCATCAATCCATTTCCTGGAACGCCAACTAGACACGAGCCCAGCTAGATGGAGCGAAGTGATGAAATTGTGCAGAAAGCACAGGCTTCATCAACTCCAATGGAGTCCTACAGAGGCTCTAAAAATATGCACTAGAGGTCTTGTGATTCCTCTGAAGGTTTATGAATGTGGTATGGCACAAACAGGAGACAGCGACAACTTGGCAGAAAGCTGGAGAAGCCATGATCCGAAACGAAAATGGCTCAGCCTCCTAAATGCATGGTGGCACTCGGGTTGACAGGATACCTACTGTATAAAGAAATCATCTGATTGAGACCTCCACCCAGAAAGCAGAGATATTAGCCAATGTTTGTCTGGAACATGCTAGCACCATCTGGCATCAGATCCAAGTGCCAAGAAGGAAGGAACAGAGCTCCACATGGTGTTCCAGTACCTCGCCAACACAATCAACTCAGTCCTTCACAACCTCCTTTGGAATGCGTTTGAATACTTCAGAGTCCCAGTGGCCGTCACAAGCCTAGTCAAGTCTAATTCCAGGACGTGCAGCTATGTGTGTCAACATCTGGAAGTATCTAACAAGTGGGTGGTTGAGCTACATTTCAGCTCTGCATTTGATCCATCATTCCTTCATACTGATTCATTAAAATTACTCATTCATTCAAAGCAGTTTATCACAATAAAGTCAATCATGCAGGTACATTTTTTGTCTTTAGAAAAATATAGTAGAACTATAGAACTGATTTTGCACTTTGCCTCTGGTTATTTCTACCACGACCTAGGTGCAGAAACTGAACAAATTCTTTTCATCCAACTAAACAGCCCAAAAAAATAACTGTAGGCCATAATATTTTGCAAATACTCACCCACTGTGCTGGATTTCAGCTCTGCTTCTACAGCATCATAGTGAGCCGAGAATTTCTTGTCAATGTTGGACTTCACCATGTTGTCCTGTAGCCAGAGAGCAGACAAAAGACCAAATGTAGGTGTGAGCCAAAGAGTCACCTCAAACTTTTACTATGAACTCAGCAATAGGACAAATATTTTCAGACAAAACACAGATCATGTGTGCATGTGTCCTGTGCTGTACTGTGCAATGCTTTTTACAGTTAGTGTCAAAAGTTAATACTGCCACAGACTTACAAGAAAGGGACCAATAAATCTGAAATTCATGATACATTTAAATATTTCTTAATGAAAATTCTGTTTCTGAATAAACATTGATTCAACAGATTAATGATATTTGCAGAAATTTCTTGTGTCATCTGTTGTACAACAAAGCATATCCTTTCAACCACAATGTGTGATAGAATAGATTAATAATAAATTTGTTCAATATATATATTATCATTATATACAATGTTGCACCTGAGATAGATACCTGAGACTGTTACATTTTTTTAAAACTTTTTTGTCTTTATAATCTTGGCATTCATGTTATAACATTATAATAAAGATTCTCAACACAGACAAAATACCTATATGATCTTATAAACTATATATTCCACACAAACACAGAACAATTTATTTGCTTATATCTATTCAGAGGCAGCGGGGTAATTTAGACAGTTAACAGTTTATCCTGTACTGTAAACTGTATACGTAGTTGTAACCGCAAAATAAGAGGGGTACATTAAGAGCACACGTTGGCCCTTCTGTGGCGTAGGTGAGTAACTTCAACAAAAGAAAAAAACATAAGAAGGCTTGTGCGATAAAGCGTGATTAGTAGTAGTAGTAGATGTAGTAGATGTTGTGAATGAACACATTAACACTCCAAACCTCTGCGATTTTCTGCTTCAGTTGTTCAAGATGTTCTCTTTCTTTTTCTCGCTTTTTCATCAGCTGCATGGCCCTCCCGGCTTCGCTCGCAGCTCCTTTGTACTGCGCCATGATTTCTTTGTTTCTCTAATTATAAATGTTAAGAAACAAAGAACTGTAATTGTTAATAAATTCTATTATGAAGAAATTTTAATGCCGCAACGCACAGTGAAGGTAAAACTCCCAGCGCACCACAACAAGAAAAATGGAGGCTTCGAAATGCATGCTGGGTCATTACGTCACATATATGATGCGTTCAAATTCTGCAGCAAACCTCGTTATTGCAAATTCACGTTGATTTAGGTAAAGTAAAATATCATTGTTTGCTTCAAGCAAAGGTTTATGAGCTAAATGGTGCAAAATGTCAATTTTAAATTTTGAATTTAACATCCATTTGCTGTCACAGCAAAGATTCCAGGTCAAAGCACAATGTGGATTTTGTTGGTGTGCTCAGTGATTTTAACATCATCATTCATTTCAATTCATTTTTACCTGAAGAAATTCCAATCCACGTTGATGTTTGTTTCATATGGGATTTCCTCTTCCCTTTCAATGCACCTGTGTTTATTTTATAATAGATGTTATTGGTGTTTCTCAGAAATGTCAAATTCCTATGAACCCTACGTCTTTCCATCTACATAAATTAGATCATTTCAAACATATTAACTTTGTAAGAAAGGTGGGAAAATTATTTCCAGACACTGATGATGAGTTTTTGTCATATGAATCTTCGACCATAAACATGATTTGCATTTTGAATTCCAGCTTTCAAAGATACACAAGTTTAAGGAAGCATTCTGAGGAAATCTGAATAAAATCATCCAGAATAAAGAGAATTTGTGGAGAAATTCAAAATGCCATAGCTTTACATTTAATGGTTTTCATGGTTCCCACAGCATATATAAAAGTTTTCAAAGCAGTAAAAAGGCCAATACAAAACGTGTGAAAATGTGCATTTTAATTAAAAAGTAAGAACTGCTTTAATTGATTTAAATTAGTTTGTTTTATTTTTTATCATAAATCCAAACATGCTGACATTTGCTTCTACCTTTTGTACAGGGTACACACACGTGTGATTGTGACAAAATTGTAAAGCTCATGAAATTTATTCAGTCTATGTATAGGGGTTTAAAGACTTAATTCAAAATCCAGAGAGAGATCGCAAGAACCAGGAGGTGGGTGACATCAGAGACCTAGAATTAGAATTGAGCCAATGGTGGAGAAGTCTGAACACCATGAGTTAGTATCTAAAGACAACAGAAAAAGATTCTATTGTAGCTAAAACCTTCCTTCAGCCTCCATTATCTCACATGTATTATATTTATTTACATGATTATCTATTATTCCACATCACAAATATTATTATAAAGATTATGTCAACTGCTAGTGATGAATGTGGTATATTATGCATATCAGAATTATGGAGCTAACGGTGTGAAATCTGTTCAAATATTTTGTCTAGTAAACAAAATAAAAATGCAAAAAGAAATATGGATTCTTATTTTATTATTTGCAATAATACAATTTCAAAATAACCATAAACCAAACATTTTAAGAAATATAAGACAATATAAAAGACTTAATGCAAATTCAAATGTAAAATCAATCGATCACTCACTCTCACACTCAGTCTCATACAAGTCCTTTGTCTCTCATTGGAGAGTAGTCCCTGTTGGACAGCAAAATGACAATGTGGCTGCAGCAGTGAGCGAGGGAGGAACACACAGGAGAGACGCAAATGTTCACCGCACACATCCACAAGGACTGCAGGCATGGAATAAAGGTTTTACTCAGCTGTGTGAAAGGCACCACACACCTGGGGAGAGACAAAAAAAAGCGTCTCTCAAAAGATTGCGAGGCAAACAGGGGGACAAAGTGATTTAGTATGTGCGTGACAGACAGACCTAAAATGGAATTTGTCAATTTATGATTTACACCCTCCGTCAAGGGTGTAAATCATGCTGCCACACCTGTGACTCTGGTTCAGACATAAACAAAAATGTTCAGCATCTCCTCAAAAACATGTCATTGCTGTTGACAGACTATTTTGGATAATTAAGTACAGATTTTGTTGATGTGGCAACTCATGAGGTCTCAGTTGTCATATTTTGTTTACTTCAATGAGCAAGGAAATTAGAAACTAGGTTGTAGCTTCATTAAAACCATCTATTGACTATATTGAGCCAATTTAATTTCCATCTGCATCTCAGTGTACTTCAGAATGAGTCAAGAACTCTGACCTTTTTTTTCCAAATCATTCATCATGTTTGCAAAACAATGTCTGTTGTTCCATCATTTGTAATCTTTTTTAATCCTTTATTTATTAAGTCTTATTAAATCTCATTTAATCTTTACAATGTGAGGGTTGTGATTGGGGAGGCAACTGAGATGGATGGATGGATGGATGGATGGATGGATAAATGAATAATGCATATGTTAACTAGGATAAATTATTTCATTTAAACGAGTAAGAGTAAATTATATGAGTTCTAGGAAAGATGAGACATGAAAGTCATCATTTAAGAGATCTGTAATGTTTTAGCAGGTGCGTTCCATCAGTCAACATACCTGTCATGATACTGCAAATTAGACTGTATCAACCGTTGCAACATACTTCAAAGCAACGATTTTTTTTCTGTGTTCACTCTTTAAAAAGCAGAATTTTATTGGTCTGTTCATTTTAGAACTGTTCAAAAAGCCATCATGCTTTAAGTAACAGACCAGGATGAAGGGCCATCCATTGAATTGCATCAAGATGTTGTGCTGTCCCCTGTGGGTTGAAACCTTTGAACAGGTTTCTCTTCTGGCCTCATTCCAAGCATTAACATCAGAGGTGTTTCACAGTTCATCATAGCTAGAAGCAGCTAGAAAATCATGATTTTTTTATTGTTTTGCCAAAGAGATACTTTTCTTGGGTTTTCAAGTACATTGTTTTTGATGACACACATTAATATATTTCCTGTAGTCAGGTATATGAATATTTCATATACAATATACATAGCTTTGAATATAGTTAAGCATAGTTCTATATGGTATTGTTGAACGTTTTTTTCTGTAACTGGGTTCCCTTGCGTCTTCATTCTGTTCTTGTCCGTGTCTATTTTGTCACAGTTTTTCCTGCCTGATGTTATGATATATTATTTACCTGGAGTGGGAAAATTAAAGTTCATTTCATCTCATACATCTAGATAATTTTGCTTTACGTGGTAAATTGATAGAAGGAAAGTGACAGCTAGGAGGTCAGTGAGATTTTGTGCACGAGGATGATTTTTCTAAGACAAACAAAGCAAATTCTTGCAAAAGCTGTACACTATGTCTTAAAGGTCAATTTTCTGTATAATTTAAAGTAAAAAAACTATGAAGTAAGATTGCAACAAGTCACTATTGTATTTTTGGACTTGGACCACATTTGCATGCTGTCTGAATATATGCGTATCATGTTTGCCTATACGAGGGAGTATTTTTACTGCAACAGCTTACCATGCATGCAAACAGGCAAGAAGTGCCAGGAAAATACCAGCGAGGAGAGCGAAGGGCACAGCAAACAGCAAGGTGAGACAGCGGTACGTCCAGATTCGAACCATCTCAAAGCCACCAACGCTGCAGAGCCACAGAGCCCGGTCTATCCTGTGTGCTGCCACCGGCTCAGCCAGGATATTTTTGACCTCAATCTATAGACAATGAACATGAATGAAGGCAAGGAGAGAGGGCGGATGAAAAAGATGAATAGAAAGATGAGAAGTTAAGCTGCTGTATTGCTCACTGACAGGGAATGGTACATGAAAATCAATGCAAATTCATTTTCAACTTTTATGTAGTGAGATAATCACTGACTGTGAAAGCACAGACCATTTTTGTAGCAGGCAATGTGAGCAAAGTTGAAAATCTCAAGGACTAACCAGGGTATCCATTCACTCCAACAGCAGTTTCTTTTACAGTACTGAAAGTTGTGTTGTGTTTTCTGCTCATATTGTGCACTAAATGTGACGCACATGAAAGTTGCCCAACAAGAATACAGATATCCAATGACAACAGTTCATAGGCCAAGGCCACGGAGATTGATAAGATCTTTTTGTGAGCACCTTTAGATGCTGGTTGATGCAGCGTGGGTCCCTGGTGACAGGACGGATGGGTGGGGGGGTAGCAGGAACTTTAGGAGGGGTTGGAGGTTTAGGCGAAGGTGTGTGCTGTTTGGAGGCAAATTCTGGGGGAGGAGGAGGAATGTTGATCTGCTCTTGACCACAACAATCTTCATCTTCTTCGTCATCGTCAATTGGAGATTCCGCCAGTGAGTGATCGCTGATCATCATCATCATCCTCACTGTAGGGAGAAGCATGCACTTATGTGTGTTTTCTTATGCATGAAGATGATACAAACAATAAAATGTCAGGTAACACCTGCACTATCTAGCTTCCATGCATAACCTCCCACCAGCACACACACACACACACACACACACACACACACACACACTCACATACACACTTTCTCTCTCTCTCTCAAAGCTGGCTGCAGGCAGTGTAAGAGAGCTGTGCACTGGAACTACCACCTGTTCCTTAGCCCAGAAAAAAGACATACCAAAATCCTTAAATAGCAGCTGGTAATTTTAAATCACATTTGTAAAATGTCATTCTGTCTATTCCATAAATGTTTTAGCTGATTCATCTGGATTATATTAGGAAGAAGTGGAATAAATTGAACATTCGACATTGCAGTTTATGATAAAATATCTTGGATAGCTTCATGCAGCAACAATTGCAGACTGTATTTTTGGTTTGGAGGTTTTAATAATACATGATGTTTGTGCAATTTCCAAATAAGTTCGGGTGAAACTCTGCACCAATATGTATTGCACGTGGAAAAGCCTTACAGTAGTTGTGACTGGTACGATTACTGAATAATGGAAGAAGACTTGTGATATATGACATGTAATAATAATGAATCATCTGACTTACCTCAGTTATGTGCTACTAATTCCACTATGAATGTCAGGGGCCTTTCAAGAAATCAATTGATACGCAGCAGGAGCCCTACAAAGTGATAATCTGTAATGTCGATGACATCAGATCATCAGTTCACAAAGTCCCTCAGAACTGATTCGGTATATGGGAACCCAGTAAGACACACAGACGACCACACTGTTTGACACAGATTTAGAATGTGGCACAGTGATTATTTCCCTCTATGTGTGTGTGTGTGTTTGTGTGTGTGTGAAGGAGATATATTAGGCAAAGGAGTGGATTGGTCTAAAGATCGGATTACAGCACTTGGCTGCTGTCTCACCAAAGTATAACTGAAACAATGAAAAACACACATGCACACACCATATTAGTGTTTTTGACAGAACATAAATACATATATTTACTGAAAACGACTCCATCATCCATCACTTTATCATCTTTATTGTATTTTATTGGTAATCACATATACAATTTGACACAATAAATTTAGTGACATCGTCAAACAGTGATCCAGAACAACACGGCGTCTTCATCATTGAAATACAATCAAATTACTCAAACATTACAGAGAGATGTCATATGTAAAAACTGTTGAAATAATTTGGATTCAAACACACACTTCACTGCAAAAATCATGGGACCAGAATGAATGAATGAGACAGGTTAATCTGGCTCCAAGATTCACTGTTGCGTTCACAGTTTAAACCAGATGAAGTCACGGAATCCTCTTTGATACGGGGGCCATTCTAGCTGTTGAGGCTCGGGCACAGTTTCCAGCTGAAAAGTTATTCGACCAAAGCCCTGAGTGAGATACTCTTACTTATTCTGTCTAAGCCACACCTGAGTTAGTCAATCTCTAACTCTGCAAAAGCCCTGAGTTTTTGCCTAAACATCAGGCAAAATATCACATATGAGGGGGAATGTGTTTTCCATCTGTGTGCGTGCTCACATTGCATGCTACTATAATGAACAGCCCAGCTAAAATCATCCCAGATCACATTATTTTAAAACAAAATATACAGAATAGTTGAATCCTTTGAATAATTCCTAGTGAAACACATGTGAACTCTAAAATATGTAAAGGCACTCCTAGATGCAGAGCCCAGATCAGTTATTATTTTACTTCAAAAAATAAAATAAAATAAAGGAGTAAAGTTGTGCTGATCTCAGACCTGTCACTAGGGGGCAGTTTAAGCAATGGGTAACTTTTGTTGATGTAAAACTGCAACTCCTTTTTAACAGTTTTTTCAGTTTGGTGATGTCACATCCCTGATTCTCCAAACGTTGCAAAAGCCTGGAGACCAAACAGGAAAAACCCAAACCAACTGGAAAACAGACACACTGGACGTATTGTAATACGGCACTGAGACAAGTGGCACTATGAGTTGGCAGAGACACAAATACTATACAGGTGTCAAAAAAAGAAGAAAAAAAATCAAGATTTTCACAAAATGCATCACCAACATAATCGTCTTGGTTGAACAATAAATCAATAATTCAAGTCATCCTCTGCTCTCTGTCAGTCCACTTGTCTGAAAAGGGCCCGCCCCCTGAGGCCGAATCCTCCTTTTTTGGCAACGGGTACAGCTTGAGCAAGAGAGGAAGAGGAGGAAGCGGGAGCGGTGGCAGCAGGGGTGGATGGCTGCACGGTGGGCTGGCGAGACAGGAGCTCCTTAAACACGGAGTTCATCTGACGATTGATCGTATCCTGACAGAGAAAAAGGAGGAGGCATATGCCTTTGAATGAGCATGTTCCTCCCCTGCTGATTTCTGTGTCTCACAATTTACTTGTTAGTTTCTGCATGTATAGATTTTTCTCTTTAGGGAGCTGTTACTCCATAATCTTTCCCCACACTGCTAACCCTACAACAGGACCAAAGCTTAAGGATGTGTGTTGACTTGTTTGGCAATGTCAATAAGTGACATCACCTCGCTGCAATGATTGCAGAGTGGTTGTCTGCCAAACTGCTGTAATTACCCAACACTGCCTTTAGATATCAGTCACAAGAGGAAGAAATGCAAAAAAGTATGATAATCGATTGAAAAGGATTTTGTGCCAAAATTTAATGAACGCAACACCACAGATGTCTAGAATGTGTAGGAAATACTGACCTTGTCCACTGTCATTCTCTCTGTCTGACCAAACGGTGGTCTGTCTGGGGCTCTAAAGACGCCCTGTCTCACAGAGTCCAAAGTGTGTCTCCGTTCTTGATTTCTGAAAGAGAGAATTCAGGAACTGAGCTAACCAAATAGTACAGATAAACTGGAGATAAATGGACACAAATTTATATTTGCTTTGAATTCAATCCAAAACACTTTTTGAAACCTTCAAAATGCCGTGCTGAATCTGAACGTTCCTCACTTTATTCTTTCTTACTGTATGTATTGTGGAACTTCCTATAAGGCCCATTACAACAATCTGTAATTGTTTACACCAAAGAAATGAAAAGAGAAAAATGATAAATGTGCATATGGCTTAAAAGTCAGTTTGTACGAGAATCACAACAGAGAAGTCTTCAATTTGATTTAAAAGTACTCAAAATTGCATCAAATATTAGGTATTCTGGTAGGCCTGCTGGTTGTTCCAGACATGGAACTAAAGCGGACCTGAAAGATCTGGGAGGTTTCATACTGGGTGTGAAGATCTGACATGTAATTTGTGCCAAAACAGGTTATTTATGGACAATAAAATGTTTTAGATTCTCTGACTGACTGGTAACTAGTTCAGTGATTTGAGAAGTAGTGTGGGTGAGATATGTTCTGGTTTTTTAGTCTCAGTGAGAAATTTTGTGTCTGAATCCCAGATGATGCCTTGTTTTTCACACGTTGATTCACACTTATTTTTATCACTCATTTATCTAATTTTCCCTCTGTTCATTTTCTCCACCTCTAGTTACAATATTCAGTACTAGGTTGTCTCATTTGCATTCAATGAAAGGAATGAATCACCAGAAAATTACATGTACCTGGAGTTGTTTCCTCCACAAAAACAGACTTATATTTTTCTGTTTGGGCTCTTTTGTACCCCAGTTTTGCATGATTTTATCAACTTTTCTCAAGATACCAGCCTCTATGCCTCTTTTTGAATCACATTAATTACTGTACATAATAGACAATGTTTGTATGTGTGCATCAATGTCTTAATCTTACCCTGGCAGGTGTCGCGAGGCAGGGGAAGTTGGAGGCTTCCGAATTGGGCTCACCTCATTTCCCCTCTGTCTACCTGGCAATGAAGCGCTGTCGCTATTGACGCGCATTCTATTGAAACATACATACATACATACATAAACTTAAGAACGTTTTGCATTCGCACGCAAAGGTTATTGTGCATGTGGTTATATTTATCTGCCTTTTAGTACCCTGTATTTTTATAACTGGATGCATCAGTGAGTGTGAAAGCTTGTGTATTTTGCAGGATGCCTTTCAGTATATGTGTGGGTGCATTTGTGTTTGTGTGTGTGTGTATACCTCGTCGTGTTCTCTGTATGTGCATCCTCTACTGTCAGGTTTCCAGTGCTGCCTCCTCCTCCTCCTCCCCCTCCCTCATCTCTTTTTCCTCGCTCTGACCTGAATAAAGAGAGCACAGGAAGGATATATTAAATGTATATTTCATGACATGAAAATACAAGTACCCGTTTAAATGCGAGGAAAAAGTTCAGTTATCCTTTATGTGAACAATCAGAGAAGGGGAAATAAATGCAGTTGGATATTTGTCTGAAATGGCTTCCAGAACTAAATATATGTACAGAAATGTATACAGATGCATAGATCAAACATGTACCTTCGGATATAATGACTGACTGTTCTCTCTGTGCTGTAGTAATATTTATTTATATTTCTCAAGCAGTTGGTGCACCAACATGCAGCTGATAATTAACCTCGTACAGTGTCAAGCAACATGATAATGGGTGTGGGATCCTTGTGGTGCACATGTCTACTGGTTCTAAGTATGTCACTCAAGTCACCCAATTCTGCTTCTAACAAATATCCATCAAGTCCTTTTGGCCACAATGCATTCATCTCATGGAGGTCTGCAAATGTAGTTGATCTGAGACATCGCTGTACATTGCACCACAAAGACAATATGACTGCTACAGTTTTCTACATTGGCAAAGTGCTAAGGTATTACAATCATGTAAGAATGGGAAATGATGACACACAATAACATGTCAAAACTATAAAAATAACTTTAGTAAATGCATGCATGTAAAACTCATTGATCAGAAGTGTGTACATATTCTATATTTTGTAAAGTAACAATAAAGACAATATATTGCAGACTAGGGTGACTGACATTTTCATGAAATGATCAAAACCTTGGATGAAAATGACTCAAATGCATTAATTCTCCTGGGTGTATAAAAGTTTCAGTCTTGTTTTCCATTTCAAAATGATCACTTAAGTGTTTCATTACTGTCTTTGTCACTGTCTGTAGTTACATGGAGGATTTTAATAGATCTTAACTTCAGCAGCAGTAACT
The DNA here is from genome assembly GCA_900303265.1 of Brotula barbata. Classification (NCBI taxonomy): domain Eukaryota; kingdom Metazoa; phylum Chordata; class Actinopteri; order Ophidiiformes; family Ophidiidae; genus Brotula; species Brotula barbata. Next base: position 63,429 of record OMNV01002498.1, read on the forward strand.
GATTTATGTGTGCTGTGGGAAAGTTAGCTGAGTATAGAGGGATACATGCCTGTCTAATCTGGTTCAATCAGAACGCCTGATATTTGTGGGAAATCCAGTGAGCCTATTCAGGGTGAAATCCTGTGTTTTATTGAATATTTGAGCAAAATCTAGTGTGTTTGTTTGGAGTGGAATCCTGTGTTTTTCTGTATTACTCTCAGTTTGTTGGTCTATACTCTTTATAACTCTCACTATATATTGACCCAACCAAATTCCATGTCACTCACCCATCCAGGACACTAATGTACTTGTGAGGGATGAGACCCTTAACTCCTCCTACTTCACCTCTCCACCAATCACAGGAGGCCTTGCTGTGAAGGATCAAGAGCTCTCCCTGCTTGAATGACAACTCTGCTGGAGATCTGGCCACATATTCGAATATAGCCACTGCCTCCAACTCTGTGTACACACACACACACAGACAAACATACACAGTAGTAAGTGATTTGATTATTTGATACATGCTGTGTGTGTATGTGAGGTATGGGAAGTGTCCTATGGCCTATGTTCTGTGTGTGTGGCTGCACTCACCCTCCTCACTATGCAGATGTTCAGTTTCTCCATCTCCTTCCTCTGTGATTGGTTCACTGTGCAGACAAGCAGAACATTATTCTTTATCTTTTTGGCACAGTAAGCAACTATCAAACCATCACTTTACTGTGCATCATTTATTTCTATCTTATGCAATTTCAAGTAACACTTTACACTCCTGATATGATGCTGACATGACCATTGAAGCTTCAGTGTTGCACAGAAAGCAGCATTTTGCAACTTCTGTTTTTTAATCTGTACTGTAAGTGTTTCTGGATTCTTTCAGTGTGTTTTAACTGACTATGTTCAGCACGTACATACAATCATTCTATATTAACCTACAAAAATAAAGTTAAAACCCCATGATGCTGTGTACAACCAACAAACATGGAATCAAGGAAAACAAGGACAGACCATGTGTGCCTGATTGCTGTAGTTAGTAAAGTGTTTTTGGAACATTATAGTTGAGCGAATGGACTACCTTATTCCTTTTCCATACAAAAAGCAACACCATAAAACACTGTTTGAAGAAGATGCACTATGAAATGAAATGAAAAAAACAGATGTGACATATGGAACCACATTCCATCAAATATTATCTGATAAACAGCATTTTAATGAGGTATGTTAACAAATACAAACAAAAACAAAAATGTCAGAATGATTTTTTTTGGTTAGAACATGAAAAGTATTGTGGACAAAGATGAGAGGAAATAATATTAATAAAAGAAAAAGTTGGCTAGGCAGAAATGGATGAATGAAAGCCGCAACTCACCAATACTCCTGCTCCAGTGTCATGTGCTTCTCATAGACAGGTCCTGGCAGCTCTGATTGGCTTGGGAAGATGATGTCATGTTGGAGTATCATGGTCTTAACAAGATCGTTAACCTGTGGTTGCCTAGCAACAGCATCATCAGACTCCACGCCCCTAAGCAGGCTGGGACCAAAGCAAACGGCGAGGTTGTAGGGCTGCATCATGTTCTCATCACTGTACTGAGAAACACTGAGAAACACACAAAAAATTATTATTTTAACAAGCACATTTATGAGCATTGCTGATATTGCAAATATTAGTGTAATTGTATTGCAGCTTACTGATTGAGGAAAGCAAAAAGGTAACGCATCACGATGAGGAGAGGCCGTGGGAAGGTGGATGTAATCGCTTTAATCTGGGCATCTTTTTCTGTCAAACTCTCAATTTCTGGTAGAAAGGGAAAGGAAGCAATATGACATCTTAACAGGAGCGCACAAGGCAAAACAAACGCTACAAGATCTAGTTGGTGTAGAATTCCTCCCACCAGCATAAGAAATACTATTTCATTTCAACCTATCTTACTGTAGCACCATGGAATTGTGCCAAATGTACAAATCACCTTCCATTACTGATTCAGAATCACAACTACTACGCTGACAAGTAGGAAGAAGCTCATTATATCACTGAGAATCTCTATGATCAAAAAGAAAGAATAAGTCACTACATCTACTATGACAAGAAGACTATGAAAAGGATCACCTAAATGACAAAGAACAAGAACAACCCTTATATTGTCATTTTATTTTGGCTTGGTGGATAGCACTGTTGTCTCACAGCAAGAAGGTCAAGGGTTGGAATCCTGGGCTGACTACGGAGTTTGCATGCTCTCCCCCGTGTCTGCCTGAGTTTCCTCTAGGTTATCCGCTATCCTCTCACCTCAAAAAACATGCACCTTAAGTTAATTGGAGTATTTAAATTGCCCATAGGTGAAAATGAGAGTGTGATTGAGTTTTCTGTCTCTATGTGTCAGCCCAGTGATAGACTGGTGACCTGATCAGGGTGTACCCTGCCTTTTGCCAAAAGACCCCTGGGATAGGCTCCAGCCCCACTGCGACAACGACATGTAAAGCTGGTAAAGAAAATGGATGGATAATGGATGGAATTGGAAATTTGTTCTCTGCATTTCACTCATCTTAACTATAAGAGCAGTGAGCAACACTCAGGAACAAACTCACTGTTCCTGGGAACTGGCAAGAATAATTACCTTAATGCTCATGGACTTCCACACAGAAAGGACCCAAAACCCAGGACCTCTTCACTGTGAGACTATAGTGCTAACCACTGTACCATACGTTAACCAATGTGTGTGACACCTGAAATCAGACACACACACACACACACACACACACAAAAGTTGTATAAGGGGGTCTTACGGACACACTCCAGCAGTTGAGAGTAGCTGCTGTAAGGGAAGAGAGGTGGCTCCAGGCCCCTGAAGTAAAGCTTCAACACTCCGGCCACAGAGTCCAGGTCACACTCGCTGTCTGACAGAGGATCCTCTCCTGCAGAGCATTATGACGGTCAGATGAGAATGAATGAGCACGCACATATAATGTAACAAATAATGCTATGCCTAAGGTGAAGTTTTACATAAGGAGCTAGTAAATAAGAAGCAGGGTCAGCTTTGTGACATAATTGTGCTTTGTCTTGTAATGCTGTGATCACAACTTTATATGAACTATGTAAAGAGTCAGTCAGTCAGCCAGACAATGACATTGGATGTAGACCGTGTGATGACTGCAGTAAATCTGTAGAAACAGTGCATGGCATTGGTGCAAGATATGAAACAACAACAAGGCCATTTTGTTCTTGAATAATAAGTATTTAGTCCACCTGATGCATTGTGTAAGGTAATATGTAAGACTCAACTTTGTACTTAATTTCCATGACACTGCTCTTTACTTTCATTATAAATTATTCACTTAATGCAAAACAATAAGAATTGCTGGTAATCATTTGCTCAACATTTCATGAATTTCAGGTAATTTGTGTCGACATTGTTGACTCACATAGGTTTTTTTGTACTGGTCTATTGTTTTTAATTTATTATTTTTTAATTTTTGTATTTGTGGATCAGACCGCTTTACAATGTCATTAAATTAGGCATTAGAGGACAGAGCTTAATGAAATATAGTACATGGGACTAAAACAAAACTCTATATGTAAAATGTCATAGGTAAAGGATGTTTAACACAAGTACCCTACATAGACATAGACCCCTGGGTCTATGTAATGGCCCATAAAGCTCTAAGTGAAAGCCAAATATCTCCTTAACACACTTAAATTGCTTGAAAATTATACCACATTGAAGGGGATAAAGAATGTAATGCATGTGTTATGAAATATGATTAAATGACCGTATTGCTTGCTCAGAAAAGAGGAAAGGTTACAAGTCACCACAACACAGCAGGTCAGGTCTCCTCTTCTATAGTCACTTAAATCAACACGATTACCACAAGGTTTACATTGTAATAAATCCCAACACTATGGTGACACAAAGAGGATCTGAATGGAGGACAGACAGTCCATCTCACCTTTTTAACACAGCTGAAACAGAGTGATAAATCATGTAAGTGGTGTTCTGTAGTCTCACTTTACCTCTCTCAAAAGCATCTCTGATGAGGTTTACCTCCCTCTGTGACCCAGGAACTCTGAATATTCCTTCATGGTGAAGGCCTGAGTGACACACATACACACATTTTCATGGTGGTGCATATTCATGAAGGCACCTGTGTTTGCACCCATGCATGGACACATATATAGTCGCCCACATCCTCCTATACACCCTCCAAACATCTCCGACATGGTTCAGTGACGGATCATAAAAACTGACTCACCATGAAGGTTTATGAAACGGATGCAGCTTTCAACCACCACGGGAATCTGTTGCCCGGTGCTCTAGAAAGGAGGGATGACGAGAAACGAGAGACGTTAGAGATAAAGGGAGAGATTAGAGGAGGAGGAAGAAGATAAATCTAGAGAAAAAAGCAGCCACAATTGGGAGAAAAATGTGTCAAGAGAGATGGCAGGAGTAGGGAAGAGCGTGTCAGGAGATAGACTGAACGTGAGGGTAATAAAGAATAATTGATTTTCAGGTGGCACATACACACAGGGACTAGCACACTGGCCTGCGTGTAACAAAGCAGTCACAGTTTGAGGGGTGCGGGTTCTATACCTGTGTCCGAGACATTCTCCTCCTCCTTCTGCAGCAAGCAAAGCATCACGAAACACAGAGATACAGAGCAGAGATTAGCAATGGGGAGAGTGAGAAATAAAGAGGAATTAAGATTAAAAAAGCAATGGGAAAAGGCGTGCATAAGAACGCACACACACGCACTCAACAGAGGAGTTGAGAGAGGAGGCAGCAAGGAGGCCAGTGTATTTTAATCCCTTTCACAAGACAGGAGGAGAAAAAAGGAATGGATGAAACGAGACACAGTGAGTTCCAGTGATAAGCTGTAAGCATGAAGCACCACACATATGAAGACAGTAATATGAGTAAAATGGAGAATGGACAATCAGTGTATGTGTGCGTGTGTGTGTGTGTGTGTGTGTGTCGGTGCATGTGTACGTGTTGCAAGAATCTGCCAATTCTGCATTGACGGGATTTTTACTACTACTGCTATTAATAATAATGATACTGATAATACTTATACTAATACTACTAATAAAATAATAATAATAATAATAATAATAATATGTTCAGTGCAGCAAGGAAATAAAATATAAATTTGTGACTTTTTCTCTGTCATGGCTTTGTTTAAAATATTATATTCTTTGCGTGTGTGTGTGTGTGTGTGTGTGTGTGTGTGTGAGTGTGTACGTGTGTGTGTTACCTCTATGTAGGAGATTATGTCTGTGGTGAAGAGTGTGTGACAGAATTGGGAAACAGGTCTGGACTTCCGCACACGAACTGACCAAGCACTTTGCATTCTGAGAAATATAATAAATACAATGCATGACGCCATTTTACAAGTGGGTAATGAATGTCTGAGAAATGTTGACGTCTATCATTTTAGTTTTTGCAATCACTCAGAGTTTAATCGTTTTCCCATGTTTGGTGTATTGCAGATAATGGCCACTTGTCCTCTCTGCACTCCTCTCCCCATTTCTCTATTCATCCTTCAATCACTCGCTTTTTTATTCACAGATCTCTGAATAAGCTGTTTACCTGGAAGGGTCACTGTCAACTGCCTCAGCTGGGAAGAAAGAAAATTATGTTTAATTTAGGTTCTCAGCATAAACAATGTCTTATATTTGAAGAGTTAGGAAAATGAACTAAAAGGGGATGCAATAAACAGATTTTGTCTTCTTAGCTCGATTCAGGCATCTTTGCAATGCTAAAGAAAACAAAAACAAAACAAACACTTAGATGCAAATCAACTCTCTCGCCAGATCTGAGTGAAAACAAGATATAAGGCCACTTGTGATCAGACAAAGTCAGCAAAGGAGGAAAACCTCACTTCCATCAGCAGATGCATAGTAGTACTATTAGTAGAAGTAGTAGGCGTGAGTACTAAGTGAGAGGCTACAGAAAGAAGAGATTTATTTAGAGATGCATTTTGTTTTTGTAACTGGGAAGGATTCTGAGAAACGGCTGTGGCATAGTGCTCTGCTAACAAATTGATAAAAAATAAGTAACAAAGTTTGACTTAATATATAATAACTATACTGAAGCAGTTCAGCGGTCTCATTTGTAACAGACAATAAGGCAAGAAGAAGAAAATGGACATCATCACGGGTATTGTTCACAAAGTCACCTAATGATTGCAGGATCGATGTAGGCCAAGCCAGCATTTTTCTTGGATCATATAGGAGAATGAAATTGTTTATCTAAAATTCCAAAGTGCTTCCTTACCGGGCCATTAATTGAACACACGTCCAGACAGCTGGAATTTCGAATGCTTGAGATAGTTCCACATACTTTCCTTTTCCATTGTATGATTTTTTTTTATTTGATTTTTTACATTTTTGGCTACAGTATTTTCATATTTGATGCTCTTTTTGTTTGCTGCAATGGAGACAGCGCTCTTTGTTGTCACATATTGAGGCCCCTCCCACACGCTGATGATGGAGCGCTGACTGTATTTTTACTAGCAAACTTTGTGGCTGTCTAAACAGGTGTCTTCCGTGTTGATACAAAAATTTTACGCAATTAAAGGACTAATAAAAAAGATGTTTTAAAGACAGTTTAGTGCTTACTGATGCAACTTTTACATTTCTGAACACATACTGCCTTTTGTATTACACAACAGATGAGGAAAATATAACTAAAAACAACATATGTCCCTTTTAATATTACCATCAGGCATCATTTACAAAGTCACATCGGGTATTGATTTAAACAGAAGTAATTTTTCCTACCAATCAAATCTGTGTTTTTAGGTGGCACTGCAGTGGGTATAGCAGTAAATGTAGGACATAATAATACCTTTCTGTATGGCATCGTGTAGAAGATCGTGTTTGGCTTGAAGTTTGGAGGTCAGAGAACTGCTGGTGAAGAACTCCTTCACTTTCTGGGATAAAAAAATAAATTAAGGGAAATAAATTCACCAAAATGATAGTGGGAAAGCCTCTGAAAAACAAGCTTCCAGCTGGTTTTAAAAGTTTTGAATCCACATTTAGACCATCAAATGACACTACAGTTCTTCCTGGAAACAAGGAATTATACACTAATTACAAACTGATGCACTCATATTAAGAGTTTTAATACAGACGACTTAGTGTGCACTATGATCAATTATTCACAACATTAATATGTATTCAGGCAAACTTACATCCAAGGGGGACAACATAAAGTAACTCATTTGAATGTGAAGCGATGGTGTCTCGATGGATATTTATCAAACCAATAAACTCACTGTAAAATAAAAAGTCTCTGTCTCCTGCTGATTGGCTCGACGCTTGGCAATGGTCAGTTTGGGAACTGTGCCTCCTCCAGGGGGCTCTTGTGATAGGCTGCTCGGCAGATCGGCGGAGGGGTTACAGTCGCTGTCACACATATTGTCCAGCAGGGCTGTGAGTGTGGCTTTAAGTGTTTTGTTGACCTGAGAAAAGGAAAGCAAGAGTTACTTTAGTTCAAGTTTAGTTTAGTAAATTTTTACTTCCCACTGATAGTGGTATGGTTTATGTTTTTTATGATTGATTACAATATGCAAAAAGCATGAACATTTGTTTTTAGCGTCACTATGTAGTTTTGGCAAGCATTGAAATGAGTGGAAATTAGATGTTCTTCTCCAAGATTTGGCCTAATAAAATGGGATATAGGCATTGCATGACGAAGCTTTTTGTTATTATGCATATTTACAATCACTATCTGCCACTAAATCAAAAAGCATTAAAAGAATGAATTCATCACAGATAATATAAATGAGATTCACTGACAGACAGACTCACTGACCTCCTCTGTTTCCAAGGTAACAGCCGCGAGTCGAGACTGAAGCTGCTGGTATCTGGTCTCGAGCTCATACCTCACTTGACTCTCAGCACTCACCTCACACACCTGCCATACACATAAACATACACACTATGATACAGATTTATCTTGCTGCAATAATATCCACTGCATCCTGCACCCCAGAACATTCATTTGAAATGTAAGTCAAAAAGTTTTAAGAGGGAAAGTCAGTAAAAGTTGAGTTATTGAGTTGAAGAAGGTTTTGGACCTCATTTGACACAGTTTGAGGCTTGCGCACAATTTGAGTCAAATTGGATAAAGTGGCAGTATGTTTTGGATAGGATCAGTTTTTCTTATCCTGGTCATAACAGGAGTAGCAGCTGTCAGCTGGTTTCCATGTCTATCAGTGCCTAGGGGAGTGGTAGTATAGACTCCTAATCACCAGGAGCAGCTAGTGGGGCTTGTTTCCAATGGGGAGTTTTTTCTGGCAGAGAGCGGGAGTAACCACGAATGGACATGCAGCACAACATGCTGTAAATTAGCTGCAGTTATCCAGCTTTTTGGGATGGATACCGTTGGTCTCTCAAAAGGAATTGCCTTGCCAAAACAAATTAAAAAGTCAATGAAGCCTACGTTGTGTGCCCTGCAGCCAGACTGGAGCCAAGTGTGGAGGCTGGAGACTGAATTGTTCTGATCCATGGCCAAGTGTAGGAATTGGACCACAGATAAAAGCAGACTTTCCACAACTGTTTAAAAAGTATGTTAAAATCGATTTTGGTCAGCTTGGAAGGGTGGAGAGGCAAGCAGGAGTGCGGCACCGGTGTAAAATGCGTTATGGACCAGTGCCTGCTAGAGCGAGAGGAGTGCTCAGGCATGGCTGCTTGAGGGACTGGAGGCAATGAAGAGCTGGGCGACCAATTGAATGGCAGGCAAGTGAAATGGAGGAGAAGGTTGGCACTCCTTGGTCAAGGAAGGGACGTTCTGCTGGGGATGGTCATATATTTACTCCAGCTGGATGTTATAATGAGGGTCAGAAGAGGGGCATCATTGGTAGAACAGCGAGTCATATCTTCAGTACCCGGGTACTGGATGTAATCCACAGAAAGAACATCAAGGAGCAAGCCACCACACTCATCAACAATGGTGCAACAAGTGACCACCCTGAAGAGATTAGGCTTCAATTTTCAGAGTATAGCTTGTCTTGCATTAGCTCACAGAGCTAAAAACAAGTTATGCTAGCCTTGGAGGAATGTCATGGCAACCTGAGTGAGTGCTTATTTCTCTTATCAGCTAAGATCCAAATGTCCAATGACTAAATCCTTCATCCAGTCAAAAGGTAGAGTTAACAACAACCAAGATGTATCGTAAAAAGTAGGAATTAAAGTGCATAAAAGTCAGATTAAAACAGCAATAAAATGTGTTTTCAAGGGTTTTTTGTTGCAGCTGCTGCAATTAGGCTTCGTTGCATACATACAGAACAGTCATCCTCTAGCAGTAGAACAGAAATTCAACCTGGTCTCCCTCGTGTGGGTGGTAGCTGAATCTGAATGGCAGACAGAAGGCAGTGTCGTGCTGCTGTAGCAGTGCATCCCTGTCTCCGCCCTGATCCAGCGATGTCACAGCAGCCTCCAACTGCTTGTGGCCCGCCTCCTCTGTCTTTTGGATGCGCCACTTACTGGCCAGGTAGCACTTCATCACCCTCTCCACAGACAGATGGAAACCCAGATCGCAGCACTGCCAGAGACAATGAGGAAAAGGAGATGACTGAAGGGTAAGAAGTGGAAGTCACATCAGCTTTTCTAGTTTTTCCTACTCATAACCACACACAAATGGCATAAAAAGTGGGTTCTTACGTCAATCAGAGTGCTGATATCTTGCAGGTAGTATTTGTTCATGGAAGCATTGGCTGCCGCTAGATTCAGCAGGTAGTCATTACGAGCCTTGGTGCACTTGAGCTGGGTCTCCTGCACTCTGCCGTGCCTCTACACACACAAACACACACACAAATTTTCACAATGAAAACCACAGTGTTCCTCTTCATTTTTAGTCAAAGTTTCATCTTATCTTGGATATGACACCCTATCCCAGTAACCAGTTTAGTTGCAACAAAATCACAAATAATTTTCAACAAATACACATTGCGAAAAATGTTATGTTAAAAAAAATTTAAATTAAAAAAATACCCTGAATTAAATCCCTTTTACTCTTCTTTTTAAGAAACTAACTTGGCCGCATTTCAGCATCCCTTTGTGTGCTCCATGTCAAGCATCCATCCACGCCTCCATCATGGTATTTTTTTTCGTATTTTGCCCTATCACAGTAAAAAAAGCTTGATGGAAATGGCTAAATTTAAAAAAAACTTTCTCAATTAGCATTAACCTTTACATGCTCGTTTGAGGTGGATTTATCATAAAAAAGAGTTAATGCTCAAAATGGGTCAGGGAAACGCCTTTGTCAAATAAGTTATGACTTAGCGAACATTTAACTCACATGATTGATCAGCTGTTTCTGCTGTCCGTGTCACAACAGTTCAAAAGTTTCCTGCACTCAGTGGGTGTGGACATTCTGAAATGTTGCAGCCCAAGGCTGTCTGTGAAATGTGTCCACTATGGCCTCCCTGAATTTGTGCGTGTGCTGTCTTCGGTTCTCAACCTCTACTTCTTATACTCTATTTATTGGAAGAAGACTTAGCCTATGTCAACTTCTGACAAAACAATGATTTGTGTAGCCTAATTTATTTGCTCCAAACCAACTTATGGAAACCCACCTCATACTTCTAAATTGCAATTTTCTTTTTTGTGACAATTTCAAAAATTTGCCTTACGTTAGATGGAAACATGGCTATATTATCAGCAACTTATAACCACGAAAATCATGTAAAAATACAAAGTAACTCCTGAACTGGATTCTTAGGGCAGAGCTTTTATGTTATATACAGATATACAGCTTAGTATGGTATGTTAAATATAGAAATGTAGTTTGAAATTGACAACCTTGTTAACCTCATATTGTAAAATTGTCAAGGATAAAATACAATTAAGTCATGGCCTTATATTCATCGTGGTTTTAATTCAGTTATTATGCTTCAGAGCAATTCAGAGACTGTAGCGAGACCAGCTCTAATGCACAGAAAATGCCTGCAACGCCAATTATGATCCGATTGAAGTGTATACGTGTGTATACCTCCCATTACTGAAGGATCCGTTTATACCAATAACTGGACTGGGCTAAAAACGCCGAAGCCCTATACAAAAGGGGCATGAGCCGTATCTCCTTCCTGAGAAGGCTGAGATCCGTCAATGTCTGAAGTGTTTTATGAGTCTGTGGTAGCCTGTGCTCTCCTGTTTGCTGTTGTGTGCTGGGGCAGTAGGCTGAGGCCAGAGGATGCAAACAGACTCAATAAACTGATCCACAAGGCCAATGATGTCGTGGGGGTAGAGCTGGACTCTTTGGAGACAGTGTCTGCGAGGAGGAGGCTGTCCAAGTTCTGTGCCGCCCTGGACAATGTCCCCTGTGACAATGTCTCCCACCCACTCTGTGACGTGCTGGCCACCCAAAGTGCAAGATTCATTCCTGCGAGCTGCATCACAGAGCACTACAGGAGGTCATTCCTGCATGCGGCCATCAAAGTCTTCAACCCCTTCCTTTACAATTAGTGTATTGTTTTCTTCTAGGTGACATACTTTTATTTTACACATTTGTTTTAAATTTATATTGTCTTCTTGAAATTGAGGTATTGTTACTGTTTAGTTATATATTCTTTTATTTTCATTGTATTGTCGTATCCTCTTAATTTGAGTTTCCTATTCTGTAGGTTTCCCTACTTGAGTGTGAGCAGCATCACTCTCATCATCTTCACATCTTTGCCTCTTGCTGGATCCACCTGGCTGAGGGTCTGTCTCATCAGTCTCATCATCTCCATATCTTCTTTGCCTCTTTCTGGCTCCACCTGGCTGAGGGTCTGCTTCTTCAGTCTCATCATCTTCATATCTTCTTTGACTCTTTCTGGATCCACCTAGCTGAGGGTCTGCTTCTTCAGTCTCATCATCTTCATATCTTCTTTGACTCTTTCTGGATCCACCTGGTTGAGGGTCTGCTTCATCAGCCTGAGCACCTAGATCATCTCTTTGCTGTTTCCTTGATCTGCCAGGCTGTGGGTCTGACTCAAAATTTGAAATCTCTGCCTGATCCGCATCAACAGTGACTTCAAAAGCAGCAGCATCTGAAACATTGGCCTCATCAGCAACAGCTACACCTTCTGCCTCGTCATCCGCATCTGCAGCTTCAGCCTCAGAAGAATCAGTTGTTACACTGGACAGTACTACATATTCAACCTCCTCATCCACATCGCTAAACTGCAGTTCATCTGCCACAAGCACAACTTCAGCCACATCAGCAGCTAGCATGACATCGTCCACATCAACAAAAACTATATCTTCAGCCTCCTCATCCCCAACTGCAGCAGAGATTGAAGGACTGGACTGGACTACATCTTCAACCTCCTCATCTCTATTTCCAAGCTCCGGTTCATCTACCAAAACAACTTCAGCCCCAACATCAGCAAAAACTACATCCCCAGCTGCAACCTCCAGCTCATTGCCAACATGTGCAATTTCAGCGTCTTCATCAGCATCTTCAACTATAACGAGGTCATCATCTTCAGAATCCTCCTGCTCGTTGACGTGTTGTACCTCTTGCCCTTCAAAAATAAGCAGGTTACCTATAAAGGCATTCAAACAATTAAGTTAGTACAACTATTTATATGCCTAAATTCACATCACTAATATGAAGAAAATTGCTGCGCGTTCCAATTCAGCACCAAAATGTCAAAGCAAATTCCTTGTATGTGAAAATCTAGTTGACAGTAAACCCAGATTCTGATTCAAGAATTTTTTTCTTATTTAAAACTAGAGCAACACTCTGCCCATAATGATAGATTTCTGTGTGCTTGTTTATATGCACACTATAATCCGTTTAATCACTCTACAGCAATTACAATAACTATGTGTCTACAAAAGTTATCAGCTTCAAAAACACAATGCTTTGCCACTTATCGTATTGGGAGAGAGTCTGTAAGGTGAAGGTATGAGTAATCTGTGCATGCTTGAGCAAATTCATTTATGATCAATAAATACATTGCTCATATTAAGCATATGCTGATTTAAATCATATTGTAACTAAAATAAACAACATTACATTGTTTTAGCTATGTGTAATTTATACCTGGACATTCTTATATTAATCTTTTTTAAAACAAGTTTTAATTGCTAAAAGTCCACAAAATGGTAGACTAATGAACAAAGTCCTTGCCTGGAAGATTAAGTTCATATCCTCGGCCTAATAGCCAAACTCCATTCTCTAGCACAGCATCAAAAACATTGGCTGGTGGGCTGAATGCTCTGTCTCCTCCTGGTTCCAATGGAATAAGTTGCACTACAAAATAATTCCAAATGTTGTTATACTTGTAGCGTCATTTGTCTATCATTCATGTAACTGCACACACTTTTTTTAAACTACTTTCTGTAAGTGTTTGTGATTTCATGCAATGTGTAATTATTCATTCATTCATTGTCTATGACTGCTTATGCATGTCTGGTGCAGCGGTGGGGATGGAGCCTATTCCAGCGCTCACTGGGTGAGAGGCAGAGTACACACTAAACTGGTACTGAAACCGAATTAAACTTAAATGCGTCCAGTCAAAATTATGTTTTCGTTTGCTGACCTGGAATTGCCACCATTCCGATGAATAAGGGTGCTCCTGTAATGTTTACGAAAACTGAAATGACCAAAATTTGAAAGTATTAGCATAGTCACAGTACTATTACACAGTACTACACTACACAGTACTACACAGAACTTTTTTTAAGTGTAAATGTAGAGCTTTAATTTCTCTCTCAAGCATTTTTCTTTCGATTGTGGGTGGGCAAGTGTCCATTCCAACCTTCAAGAATGGGCATTTTGAAAAGGTTGTATATTTTACATGGCAGAGTTGGTTGGCTGTCAGATGAAGCATAATGCTGCCTTGAGCCCACACACAAAAGTAGAATACACGCGGATTGTACCCCTGTCAGCTTTATGCCTAAGACTTTTCTGCTCTTTTCAACTAACATTTTGCAATATTTAGTAGCGCTACGAAAAACCGACTCCTAAATTCCATCAGTGATACACAAATTTACAATATTTTTAGGATCTTTCATCTGTTCATTTACCAGCTCCGTCAGACTTTGAACAAACCCTTCTGGATTTCCTTATAGTATAAGTATAAGGCTTAAGCTATAACTGTATAAGGCTTATACAGTGCAAACATATACCTTATAAGAGAAAAAATAAACGTGTATGTGATTTTGACGGCAATGCCTTGTAAAATCTATTTCTTTGAGCACTAGAAATAGATTTCTACAGCACTATTTTTCCTTAGAATGCTTGGAATGTAGATGTCCTGATCAGTCTCTCAGATACTTGGCGATATGGGGCAATATTGATGTAAGGAGGCACAGGGACGTTACTATATTAGAGCAATTCATGCTGTAACTTCTACAAAGTAATGACAGTGATCTAATTCAGGCAGAGAATTTCCACAAAATCATTAAATTTTGAAATTAATATGTGATAATAATACATATGAAATGTTGCTTTAACTCCTGACATGTGTCCTGACAAAATATGTCAAATATATTCAAATTAAATGACAAGTTCTTACCTGCATAAAGATTATATCTGGGTCTATCGCCTTGACCCATCTCCTCTAAAAGGAGAAAAATATTATCTTAAATAGATATTACAACATTTCCACATTATTTTAGATGTTTACATTTCTATAATGCCACTAATCACACCTCCAAAATATGATATATATATCTGGTTTCAATGTGAAGTACATCTTCGCAATTTTACCTCACCCATCAAGAGCAAATCTGAACTCTACGAGTTACAATATACATTTAATTGCCATTACCATTATTAACAAAATTAAGTGTCCCATTAAAAATTACAGAATAAGGCTGACTGTTGCTCTTGCTACAACATGTAGAAAATTTTCCATAAAATTCATTAGACAATATTGAAATTTAGTGAATAACCCCACTGTATTGGTTGATAGCCCTGCAAAATAATATCTGCAATCACTTCATTACTTCTATTCTTATTATTCAAATATGAATAACTAGTAATTAAAACAAGTTTACCTAAATAACTCAACACTTACGTGGAAATTGTTGATTTTGGTTGTTCATGTTTTTTTGCAGGTACTTCACCTTACCGCTGAAAAGTGAAATCTTCTTCTTCTTGATAACTGGTGGTTGTAAAACCACTTGTTGGAGCATTACTGCCACATACAGTGTGGTACAGAAGCTGCCTCACTCATTGGCCTTGACCAGTGTGGGAATCAACAGTGAGACATAGTGTATGTCTTATTCTGTGAAGTCTCATAGAATGGAGTCATATCAGGGACATCCAGCTGTGAAGTCATTATGATGTCACTGAGATGAAAATGAAATATTCAATAAAGAAATATCATGCTATCATACCATTAACTGAAATTAAACATAACAGATAAAGTAAGTAAATCAGACACCAGCTTCTACACATTTTTATTATTATCTAATTTATTATTATCATTATTAGTAAAATATATTACAGAGCTCCCAGCCTTTGTTCAAGAAAACCAAGGGCTAACATTAGCTCTAGGGTCTAAAATAAACCCTTGCTGATATTATTTTGGCATCTTATTTTGAAGATAAATAGTACATATCTTTATGTTGAATTTTTCAAGCAAACAATTAACTAATCCAAAACGACTTCAATAAGCAGAACAATGTGGCGGACTAACGTCAAGTTCAGGGAGGATACTTGCCCTAACGGCCTTCCATAGGAGTCGCTCTCGGTGCGTTATTTTACTTAGTGTTTTGGAACTTGGGCTTCGAGCTTGTTTCTCGTTTTTACATCGTATAGTTTTACATTAAAACTACACAATCACACCATACTCTAACCCTATCTATATCCTTTGCCAAAATTGTAACACTTACCTTAGACATTTATCAATTTTGAGTAGTCGTTAGTTTTCATTCACTTCCGGAGATTGCTCCGCCTACTTCTTCCATATTGGTTGCAGACTTCTGGACTGCCCGCGCGCTTGTCGAATGTCGGGTGGCTTACCTGGTATAGCGTATGCCACATACCGCTAAGGCGCACGTTCGAGTCGAGACAGTTATAATTACCGTGTTAGTTGTTACATTCATTTAATATCAATTGAATTTTCAACATGTACTATAGATAGAATTTTGTTTCTTTGTTTTTTATCACCTCTGCGGGCCTTTATCTGTGACAAAAGCCTGAAAAAAGACTTTGATTACTACTAGTTAAACTACAGGTCATGGTAGCTGGGACAAAGCGCCCCATCTACTGGCAAAAGGGTGTTACTGACACTAAAAGCAGGGTTGATTTGGATGAGGTTTCACATCAAGCAATAATTTGATTTATTTAAATTCAAACAACTTAATTAGACTCAAATCAGAATGAATTAAAGTATATTTACTCTGAGAAAAAGACCAAGTTCATTTAATTGTAATCAATTGACTCATTCTTAACTGTATGAAGAAGAAGAATCTGGCTTTCGCCTTTATTGGTCGTATTAAGAATTTACATACGGAAATTAAATTTGTCTACTGCATTGAACTCTTCCATATAGGTGCAGTGGGCAGCCATTAAGTGCCCAAGGAGCAACTTAGGGTTCAGTGCCTTCACTCAAGGACACTTCAACACATGGACAGCAGGAGGTGGGGAAAGAAAAGCCAATATTGTGGGTGGAGGACAACATGCTCTACCGCTGAGCCATGGCTGCCAAGTGTAGCCACATAATCAAACTAATAGTGCATGTAAATGTAAATGTAAGGCCTCTGGCCCTGAAATATAACATTTTTTTGGTTGCTGAGTGTTACTGATTTTTACTTAGTGAAATCATAGTGTCCTATGGCAGTAAAGGAATTCCCTTCAGGATCAATAAAGTATCTATCTGTTTGGCCCCATTGTCATTTCTCACATTTGTAAAATGGATTTACTTTGTTGTTTTTCAATCCCATTTGATAAAGCTATAGTTAGGAACTTATAGTACTGTTTCAATGCCAGCGTAGTTTAAATAGCATAATTAATTTTGAAAGTCAATAATAGATAATGACTGTTTCATATTAATTTTTTATTTAGAATTGTTTTTAATTTAAATTTCACAAGTCTATCACCAGACGGAGGAAGATAATTTGATGATTTTCATCTGTAAAAGCAGTCTGTTGAAATACTTACGTGAATGAAGTTGTCAAGGATCAAATAGAATTCCTTAGTGGATGAATATAGTGCTTACACCATTTTGTCATTTTTATTCTTTTATTTAACTTTGATCTTTGCCTTTTATCTAAACACTTAAATCTTGCTTTGTCAAGTATCTGTTTCGAGATAGTCAGTTGAGATGGTGCAGTGTCTAGCCAGTTGTTCAGCATTCTTTTTAGTTAAATCTAAGGACCTTAAACCTCTTAACACCAGCCTTGTCACATATTAAAGGCTACGGGATATGAAGACTCAGTCTACACCTGATGCTCAGCTCTGTGATGTTATTCAAGAGGGTTTAGCACTTTGTGAACTTTGTCATACAGGCTTCTTCAAGGCTCTGGTAAAAGGTGACAAACAGCGACCCAGACTCCTCCATCACAACTGTGTATACTTGGTGTGTTAGAAGAGGTTTGCAAAAATGATCTAATTATCTTTACAGAGACTCAACATGATATATTTAACAAAAGAGCATTTGTACATTTTCGCAAAAGACGGTACATGATGAAAAAATGTAAGGCTGCCATATTGTGCTATGGTCCTTTATAAGCACAAAGGAGCAGTCATTGAGAATGTATGTCATTTAATGTGATGCGGACCATGTGGAGAATTAGAAACCACACATACACACACACACACACACACACACACACACACGCATCTCCTTCAGCTTACCTTTTCCATCAGTCTCTCCATCTTCTTGACAGAGCTCCGTCTCTGGCCTCCTGATTGGCCTGGGCCCAGCTCAGATGATTTGCCGGTGTGTCTCTCTTCCGCTTCCTTGAGCTTCCCCTCGGCGATTAGACAGTCTGTGTGGTACAGGTTGTATGTCTTCAGAGCCTTCACCAGCATGCGGGGCAAATAAGAGAAAAACAGCATCAGCAGCCATGTCATTATGGATTTATCACCAATATCAAACTAATCATTGCCAACCAAAAATATTCAATCTTTTGTAAAAGTGAATAACAATACAAAAGTTGCTTTTTTCCCTCACCGTCTGCAGTTCAGTGGTGACCTTTAGGAGCTCATCCTGCATTTGGACACCAACTTCCTTGCTCTACAAAATAAAAAATAAGATTGTCATTTTGTACAAATAATTTATCAAAGGTTCATTGTAACAATATTGAAATTATTATAATTATATGATAATACTAATACTTTTTCTAATAATAATGATAATAATAATAACAACAACAACATATTATTATTATTCTATTATTATTATTATTATATTAATCCATTCCTATGTTGTTCTAGTGGAAGAAACAGGTTTGAATCATTGTGCTGATATCATCAGCAAAACTCACAGACTAATCAAGGACCAAGATTATATAATAATTATCACAGTGAAATGAAAATATCATCAAAATTGGTCCATAACATCCCAAATCCCATTAATGACAAACAAAACAATAGACAGTAGTAAAAAGGAAATGTATGCATCAATATGTCTCTGTTCTTTTTTGCCGAGTGAGTATTTTTCTTTCGTTTTCCTAACATTAACCCCTCGCCCACTTACTCGTTTGTGCAGGCGGTGTGTGTCCTCAGTACTGTGCGTCAGCCGCTGTGTCAGTGTATTACAGCATGTGTCACCCAGTGCAGCATGTTCCCTGCTCTCCAGACGAGTCTGAGTCAGCAAAACAGACCAAACCTGACACACTGACTGACCCCACTGCTCCTTCCTGCACATACACAAACAACAGAGTCATCAATGTGTTAGAGTATAACGGAGCAATCACAGATGGATTGGCTCGGGAAGAGACGAGTCCCACACATGCACATACATACTTCTTGGTCTTGTGGGTGAACCTTTCAGTGAGTTTGTCCAGGGCACGAGCATATTCAGCCTCAATGTCCCCCCGACGCCGGAGAAACTCTGAGAGGTCGGAAAGCTGCTGCTGTTTCACCTCCACCTGGGAGTCTAAAATCTTTATCTGGTCTGTCAGCTGGGCCCGCAGGTCTGCACACGAGAGAGAGAGAGACAGAGAGAGAGTGACAGGAATGCACGTGAACTTTGACACACTTGCTTACTCATGCAAAAATTTGCAGCGGGATGAACACACACAGGTATGAACAGAGTGATCACACAAGACACACACACACACACACACATACAGTGATGGTCAGGTGTTTTTGCAAAACGTCATGGTTTTCAGGTCATCTGAACGAGGTCTGTGACATTGTTTTTTTGTGGCTCAGAAAAGACAGCAGAAAGACAGCTAAAAACTGAAACATCCTCTGGATTGAAAACTTTCAGCATTCATGAACTTATTTATATATAACTAAACTTGTAATTTTATGCAGACAAACTTTTTGAGGCTTCTCAGTGAGCTTCAATCAATTGAGAGCTCTATAAAGATCCATTCAAACGTCTACAGACCTTGCAAATGAACTCTATTTCCAGAACGCTTACAAAACTAAATCAATAATGACATAAAAGCTATCTTTTGCTATCGTTTTGCATGTAAATACTGATCATTACATTTTGTAAAACTGGCGGAATATCACTCAAGTGGAGGATTAATTCATAACCGTGGACATGCTGTATGATGAGATACACACAGTGTGTACATCTGTTCATCACGTGGCGTTTGGTAGTTGCATAGTGCGTGAGGAACTGTTCCATTTCACAATAATCTAATTCATTGGCAATAATTCATTAGAGCATACTCAATATAATACACTATATAAGAATATATACAAATTCACAATCACGCATGACAGGCTGCTAAATATTTAATTTCTCATACAATAACAATTCCTATCCTCCCTAATAGAGAGTTAATTAAATCCTACAGGGTCCATGTTGTCATTTGTGTCATTTGCTGGTCTGAGTCATGGAAATCTTTGATGCCTCCACCTCTACAGAGTAATCACTCACTTATAGTAATCCCACATATTACACACACGCGCACTTGTATTCCACGAAACCAAGGCCGGGAGTAACAGTCTTTGGCACAAATGCTTACAAAAATAAGAACCAGACAAATAACGCCACCTTCAGTTCCTGCATTACCCGCTCTCAGCCCCCTCATGTTTTTTTCTCCCTTGCCCTCTCCCTGTCTTCTCCCTATTCCCCCCTTTACTCCGTTTCTCTTCCGCTCTGTACACAGCCTGGGGCTGACTGGATGTGAGTAGACAGCATCACTAATACTGGCTATAAATACACTCTTGTAGTACAGTGCAAAAAGCCACCCAGCCAGCCACGCATTCTCCAAATCATAGACTAATAGGTGATAAATCAACTGCATCAATCTGCATTATTAGTCAACAACAATTTATTGTTTGTGGAGCAAGCAGACAAATAAAAATGAATCCTCCTTAAAGCATATTCCTCCTTAAAGTGATAATAATCCTTCTAGTTTTTTCCTTTTGGAAGAGGCAGTAATAACGGCAGCTTGGCACTCACACAGTTCCATGTAAAATGCAGCTGTCGCAGCAACATGAAGATATTCTCCAACAAATCAGCATGACAATGTTAGCCCTGTGTATCGTTCATGTTTGGTGCTGTTATGATGGGTTATGAACGGCGTCACGTATGATTCTGGTGTGGGGAGGTCAGATTTCAGGACGACGGTGGCTTGTCGTCCTGATGTCATAATTATTTCTTTTATTGGTGGAGACAAGACTTGTGCATTCAGTCTTTTCTTTTTGAATCAAATCAGCTTGTAACCAAAGATTTACACCCCTATAGAATATGAGTTCTGCTGAACATAACACACTAATTGCTGTAGGAATGTGAAGCTCTTGTTACACTGTTTCTGTGTTTTTATGCCACCTAAAGGATTCTATACTGTTTTTTTGGTTTAGAAGATAATCTGACCTCTTAGCTTTAGGTGGCTCTTCAGAAAACTCAATCTCTGTCATTTGCATTTTTGAAAATGTGTAATGTTTGTGATTTGCATATATGCGCATAACACATTTGCATAGAAATGCACGTAGACACAAGACTGGATGGATGGGCAAAGCGACTGCACATGTTCAGCCACATATAAATGTGTGCAGTTATGCACACAGATACCGTATGTGCATGACCAGATGCCTCCTAAAGGGTAAAGGCAACAACACACACATATACATGTTCGGTCCATACGCAGACATACACACAGTGTCTTACCTTTGATCTGTGATTCATATTCTGCCAGACTCCCCTTCTCCCTCCTCAGCTTTCCATGTGATGTCATCATCTTTGACCCCTTGATTGTCAGTGAATCCTTGTTTTCAGATCGTTGATTCCTCAAGCTTCACTGTCCACCCTTCCGAAACCTTTCAACCTCAACGTGCACTACTGCTTTGTAGTGTGTGACCTGACAGCCCCGAGCCCTCGCTGCTCTACAGCTGTGTCAGCATCAGTGTTGATTGACTGTGCTCGGCGGGGATGTCAGTGGGGTTGATGTGTCCCTGGAATCCCTGGGTGTCTGATATGAACGTTGATCCATAGGTGAATCCGCCTGAGCAGCAGAGAGAGGGAGGAAAGTGACAAGCGTTAGTGGATGGTGATGGAGGAGCAGGATACACGTGATGAAGTATGAGAGGAGAGAGTGTACATGAGAAAGATCGGCAGAAGAAGAAAGAGGGGACGGATAAGGGCAAGCAATGAGGAGAAACACAGGGACAGCAACATGGGATTTAGGACAGACAGGAGGATAGGTGTCAGAGTGCATCGGAGGACAGTAAGAGGGCAGAGTGATGGGGAGAGGAGAGAATGGAGGGATGGGGGAAGGGCCGATGAGAGGTGATGAGTAGCAGCAGAAATGAAGGACATTCAGTGCCCTCTGATTAGTGTTTCACAAGCATACATGTCATTCTTTACAGATTTCTCCTTGTTTTTAGTTTCCATATGTCATGTCTAAAGGACAGGGCATATCTGGATGGATGCGGTTAGACCAAGGAATTTAGATTTTGTGACTTATGGTTCAAAAGTTACAGACCACAGTGTAAAAGGGGCTATAACAGCACCACCACCAGGTCAACCAGTACCAACATTTAACACATTTCTCGCTAGATCACGTCCAAACCTGCCCATTAAGTTTCACAGAAATCCATCGATAACGTCTCTTGCGATAATGCTAATGATAATAGACTGACAAATGGACAAACATAACCAAAAACAAAAACCTCCTGATCGACATCAAAGCAAGATGATAAATGGGGCCTCTTGGATCCCTGACATAGAGACATATCGACCAGAACCCAGACTGTCTAATGACTCTGTAGCTCTGAGCAAATGGGAGGTGTAGGAGGGATCAAGAGCCCCTTAACCAGAAACATCTTCACACACTGCATGAACAAATAAAGGTCGATTCGCACAAAAAAAGCAAAAAGCAAAAACACCTGGAGGTAACTGTTTGAAGACAGTGTAAAAGTTGTATTTTTCCTTCCATGTGGGTTTTCTTAGATTGTTGCTGGACTAAAACTCTTGTATTTCTAAGTCGGGGCTACCTTGGTCAGTCAGGATTTTTAAAATGTTGTGAGTCTTGAGCCAAATGCATGGCTGCATTTTTGCATTTTTCAGTCTGCCTCGATGTTCTGCAGTCAGTATGAAATATTGTATTTTATTTTGATGCGTTCCCACACCATGTAACTTACTTCTTACACACACGCAGAGGTGAACGTCCACATCCTGTGTCAGTGTGAGCCAGCACAACGTTTTTCCTCCTTCAATCGACAGTGTGGTTCAGACAAAGACCAAAGCTGTAAGAGAACTGACTCAAACGTTGACTCGTACTTGTACCACTACAAACTGATTTATTGTGGCCTGATCTACATCACAGCATGGTGGGAAATTATTTTAGACGCAGGCTTTGAAGCTTAAGTACTCGATGTCACACTTTTATATGGTGGATATCTTATTTTACAGAACAAAGGCCTGGTAAATGATTTGAAGGGGGAAGCAGAAAATGGCAGTGAGGGCAGAGAGATAGAGGTTACGGGGTCACAGTTCGTGTAAGTCAAGGTCAGTGAACAAAAGGGGTGCTGTGGTACACATGATGAATAAAAAGCAGATGAAGTACATCAGATCCTTGCCGCTACAAGGGAAAATGAGTCTAGACTTTGAAAATACCAAGTAGAGCTAACCCAGGAAATACTGTTTGATTATTACAGCTGATACCCCATGGTGATTTCCTCACATAAGCTGATAGATGCACTAAACGGAACCACGCTTCACATCACTGACCCAGTTATGTTTATCTTTAGATGCATTTCCTGCTGAAACATATCTCCATTTTCTTTTTCACCATTTACACAGCCCAGTTGTCTCAACAGTTGCAATTGCCTCCCCACGCTCAAAATTGCTCTTGATCCCTTCAAACCTGAGATAAGGCCAAACCACGCGCTTGAAAAGTAAAAAAAAAAAAAAATGGGTGACAACAGGATGCGCCTCACTTCCTCTAATGTTTATGGCTGAGGCGTATCAGGTGTCTGCTTATCTTTGAACGTGTAATGTGACTAAAAAAGGACATATCAGCACCGTATGTGTAGAGATAAACACTATCATTGTGATCTGTGCTGCCTGTCAGAGATGCTTCAGCTCTTTATTCTATGCTGCGCACACGAGTCAGGTGGAGTCAGGTACTCCACTCATCCATCTGACAGGCTGATTGGAGAGGCCCTTGTAGGCGCAGGCCTGCATGAAAGAAAATGGACGAGTTCATTGCAATTTATCCCTCTAAAGGATGCTGTGAACATTATCAAAAAGCCTCATAAATAAAAACCGTATACATTCTGCAGTATTTACAATCTATTCTCTCAAACGGGAGAGTTGTGGAATTCGTTTGCGATATTCAGCAACAGACAGCACCTGTACGCTGCCAAGTTATAGCTAACAGCAGCTTTTGTTCCACCGACCTGATTATGACAAAAAAAGGTGTTTCACTTTTATTGTGGACCAAACAGCTGCTGGCCGCTGTTGTTTGTTTGTTGTCTGTGTGTTTACCTGGCTGCAATTGTGCAGGCCCCTCCAGTGAAAGACGGTATTAATTAAGACAAAACGTGCCAGATACTGAGGATACATTTCCCAACAAGCGTACGAGTGTAAAACTCTGGAGATTATCTAACTCAAACGAGAACTGATTGCCAAGTAAATCTGAGAGAAGCTTCATAACAAGCAGATTGCATATTGAAGCGCTGTAACAGGTTGATCAGGACATTTCACCTGTTTTAACTGGCACTTACACTGTATGCCCACACAAAGGACATGATTTTAATGGAATCAGACATACCCTGATCCACTCTGGGTCACATTTATTTGAGGAAATATATCTGATGTTTGCCAATGCAACTATTATCCAACATCTAAATGCAGAAGTTCCCTTGTTATTCCAACTCTCATGTGGAAAAATGTGACACTTTCGAGACATATGATCCACATAGCTGCAATAAGTGCTCTGATCCCTCTTCTACACCTTAAAATGTTATCACCCCCTTAAACAAAGATACATTGATTGGTAATCGTGAAACAATCAAACAGTTCAGGATTATTTAAATGATTTTAGATGCATTTGAAGAGCCTTTTTTCACATTTGCTGCAAATCAATTGGGTCTATCACTTTGAAAGGGCATAAAAAAAAACGACATTCGGCATTAATTATGATTACGATGAAAAAAATCCTAAAATCCTGAAACAGTCACCTTCACTTTTCAGGGCACAGTAATTCCTTTAATTTTCTCTTTTGTGAAGATGTGTCAGGTATCACTATATACAGATTTCGGCTCTTTGGAACCATTGGGCTTGCACCAGAGTGCAAAATAAAAATGGGGATGGACCGTGTGTTTACCGCGGAGCTTAAGAGGTTAATTCACAACAGACTTGTGTCCATTTCTGTTTGTTGTGTCTGTTGTTTCTGTTTTCTCTGTTGCAGACATTGTTTCACGCATATGTCAGCAAAGGTGTTGCCTGTGATCTACTTACAACAGAAGATGCAAAAGTGCTATTTAAATCTGAAAAGAGGCAAAAAAAGAATTGGGCATCACAATCTCTTGTATAAATGAAATGAAAAAGATCTAATTTATCAAACCTTTGAAAAAATGAATGTCTTGTGAAGAATCTCCACAAGTTTCTCAATCGTTTCTTGTAGCAAACAGGAAACCATATGCCACCGCAAGTTCTGGGTGCACACATTGTAGAGAATTATACGACACCTGCAAATGTCACCAACGCTTCTCAGCGGTAGCTTAATCCTTGCTCCTGGCCAACTGGCTTTCCAAGGTGATAGAGGAGAGTTGCCCATAATCTGAGACACACATAAATGGATGGACATTTGCAAAAAGATCTCGAGATTACCGTCAAGATTCTGCTATGATACCCAGACAGAGCAGAAGTGGGAACAGGTTTGTATGAGGAAGTGCTAAAAAGGAAAAGTCAAGGGCACAGAAAATTTCCACTGCTGCCGACATTTCTGCGGTACGGCAATGGTAAAGTTTTCTGTGGAGGATCATTTTCAGGTAATGTTTGTGGAGTACATACCTGTTGGTCCTGGCAGAGGGCAAAAATTAAAAAAGAGGGATAAAAATTGGAAATGCAAACAACCCTGACAGTTGTGCACTGTGAGGAGAGAGAGGCTGTCGGGCTGTCCTCAAACCCTCAGAGGCCTCTAACTCTCCACCAGTATTATTCCGGGAATTTTTGTAGGAGAGGTAATAAAAGGCCATTTTAGCTCCATCACTGCAGCTTATTTTGGTCCTATTTTATCATTCTTTTTAATTATCGATTTTGAAATTGTGATAAATGATATTTCAGTTTTTTTAAGGCTTTGGCGGAAGTTTGGAGGAAAACGAAAACGTGTGATGTCACATGTCATCGAGCGAGTGACATTGTGCTGCATCGGTAGCTCGTTGCTGCTGCTATTGAAGTGAAGTGTCATACATTTAGAAGCGCAGTACAGAAACAAATACTTACACGTCTCATACATTCTCAGCTGCCTTTGTTATTGTGGCATATTGCTGCTGAAGAGATTTGATTGACTCCACACACAGCACTGTTTCGCTAACCACGTCTTCCAGTCACGTTGTTTTGAGTAAAATCAATGGACAACCATGGCTGACAAAATCCACTACCAAGCAACAAATCAGTCATTTTGTGAAATGTAAAATGAGAAGGACACACACCTCCACCAAGGCTGAATAAGTCCAGAAAACTACCGCCTCACACTAATAATTGATATATATATATATATATCCAATATAGACCACATCGGATACAAGTCATAATAAATAATTTGGATGGAAACATAACTTCCTTGCCTGCAGATAACTACACCTCGTGTTGAACCTTGCTCTCCTTTTACAGTAAATTCTGACTCATTAAATAGAAAAGGATGCCTCTGGTTAAAAATGCAAATTGTCACACCAGGTTCTGTCATCATATATCACTGTGAACCTTGTTTAAATGAAATATTCACTTAGAGAGAGATGAATATCAGATAAATGGTTTAAAAGTATAAGTCTGCATAGCTGATTCCAAAGTTCAATTAAGGTTGTACAGAGCGGTGTGAGTTATATTTACAATGGCCATAAATCAGTTCACGGCTAAAGACGCTGTCGCTCCACACACAATGGCCACACATGCACCTCAGCATTTGGAAGCGTAATCATCAAGATACACACACACATACACAGCAACAGCATCAACACTGCAAATGGTGCACACATATTACATAATTCATACCCCCAACAGTCATTCGCCTAAATCCATCATCGTTTTGTCCACTTAGAAAAAGCCCAAGAGGATTGTTTCCTTTTTACACACTAAACTATATATAAACACTGAGAGACACGTATGCACAGTGGTCATGCATGCATGCACAAACACACAGACACAGACATAGACAGACGCACACACGCACAAATATTTATGTATACACAGACTGTCTGGGCTCGATGAAGGACAACATGACAACCATACATACCTGACTTTGTGGTCGCTTTCTATCAGCCTCTCAGATCTCCTCCTCACCCCTCATCCATCGGTCTCCTTATCACACACACGGAGAGCAATGTGTTTGATTCTGACAGATTTCTCTCAGTTCAGAACCCGCCTCCTTCCCTCTCTATTTCTCAGGCGCACACACACTCGAAAACAGCCCTCCCTCCTGTCTTTCTTCCCTCTCCTGCCAAATAGGCTCCTCTCTCACTTACACCAGAGCTCCCTCTTTCCTCCCATTCCCTCCCTCTCTGCTTCTCTCTCGGCAAAGCAGCGTGAAAGCCACAACCCAAGCCACGCCCCTACTCTGTCCTCTCCTCTCAGGCAGCTATAAATACCGCTGCTGCTATGAATATACCATCCTTTCCCCTCAGCATCCCTCGCTCCAGCTCTCTCCATCCCTCCCTCCAACTCTCGCCTGCACTATCCTCTCTCTCCTGTGCTCTCTCTCTCTGATGCCATAAAAATGCTTTTCTGATGACCTTGTATTATTCGCCCCAACAACCCTAATCACAAAACATCCTTCCTGTTTGCACACTCGTGCACAAGATGCAATGATTTCCACACAGGTGCAAGCCTGTCCTCACACAGTGGACGAGCCGCCACAAACAAAACAGACAGGAAAACACCACCACAGACAAGACTTTCACACACGTTGTCTCCTATACTTCCTGTCAGTTGCTATGGATATGGTGCGTTTCTCTCTTGACTGAAACTGAAAGAAACCATCTGATCGAGTGACACAACATATCAACAGCAGATCTAATGATTTTACTTATCAATTCCAATTGCATTATTAACACCTTTCCAACATAAATCCTTCTGTGTGAAATAGGGCACTATTATTACTACAGGACACATATCTGTATTTGTATGCATATTGTCCATCAGAGTAGTGTTGTTTTCTCACAGCATTGTTAATTACTCCACCTCTTATGTAAACACTGTATGCATTTTATTCACCAAGACGGTTGATTTATTACACTGAACGCAGTGCAGTAAAGCTACAGCACAATTCACGCATCAGAGAGAGAGGAAGTGTACCGTTATCATCTATCACTGCATTTCTAGACTACACACATTACATAAGACGCCAGGTTGGTTCACTTTTTCCGTTCATTTTTAGACGGATTTACATTTTTGCAGTGTGATAGTGCATAATAGGTGTAATGAACATTAGCAGCATCCATGTCTGCTCTTGCTCATTGCCAAAAGCATTGTGTGGGAATGAGGTTAGTAACATCTGGTGCAGGCACATTATGAGTACCGAGGGTATACTTAAACAGAATCAAATCTTTGTCTGCTGGCTCCACACTCTAGTATGTCACAGACGTAATTAATCTGTGGATTGCATCAAACGAAACCTCCAAAAAGGAAGACGAGGAATTCTACCTGACTTAAAACAGGTGCCTTTGCCCAGGACGTGCCACTTTGAACCATGCAGACAAACACAGTGCCTGCTTTGCACCACCATATAAGGCATCGCTTTGATGCTGTTCACAACCGAATTGTGATTCACTGCATTTTTTTCATTTTTTTTGTTTGTGCTGTGACAACCTTTACAAGCTGCTGTTGATATTCATGTCATTTTCCACAACATCTCTATTCAATCCTTTAAAAAATCACATTGGTTATTAAAAACAAAATTGACAGAATTCACAGGGGCAAAAACGATCATCATGAATAATTTTATTCCATTTTATGGTGATGAAATAATGTCTTACTCTGAACTTTTAGAGCAACAGTAGCCAATTATGAGTCATCAGCTCATAATCAGTCACATTGTCCCTGTGTGTATACATGAGAATGTGCACATTTGAAAGTGTGTGCTCGGGTTTGCCTCAGGAACATTGTCTCTTTTCCTTTGTGAGTGTGAGGGCTGCATTCAGGTCTTCAGAGGAGTCCATTTGTGTCGCCATAGAGCATTTGAGGGCTGTGTGTAATTCCTCAGAGGTGACCAGGTTTAAGCGCAGCAGAGCGTCCACCAGCTGAGAGCGAGCATTCCCAATAAATGAGTGTGACAGAAAGGATGGGAGGCCCTTTCCACCTTTCAGGGTGTAGAGTGGAACTCGGACCATTCCCAACACCTGGAAAGACCAACAGAGACATGAAGGAGAGAGCATAAAACCAGGTGAAAGGCTCGGTTAGTTTAGTTTAGTGCAGAAAATTCAATAACAGAGGCAATAAAAAGGGACAATGCATATATATGTATAACAATATAAAGCCAGAATAAACAGAATTCACGTAGTTTGATTTATCAAACAAATCTTGAGCCTGCATTTGAAGTTTTGAAGAAAATTAAGTTGCATTGCGATGGTAGTTATTCCACAATGGGAATCCTCCATAGCTGATTGAAAATTTGATGTGGCCTGGCTACAAATCCATGACCTAGTTGATACAATCCAGTTTGATTTATTGCTCACATACAGTATGTCACAGATCATAATGACCACATTCTCATGTGGAAATAAATCATCTACGATGCTGATTTCTCCCAGTGTGACTCTCATATGACTGTACACATTGGATACTTCAGGTCACTGTGATTCACATGGAATCTATCATGTGAAGACAAACTCTGTTGCCGTAAATAATGTCGCTATACGTGGCCCACTGCTCTTTACATTCATTGAAATTTACATGTGACACTGATATTTTTATTCACCCGTAGAATGGAAGACAAAGCCTCAGATCAGTGGAGGAATGCAGAGGTCAACATGCCTCAAAATCAGTTCAAGGTAAAATCACAGGCAACCTTGGCATTTTTGATGAGATTGTGACCAATATGGTAAAGCAATTTTGTGACAAATGGAGATCATTTTAGACAGAAAACCCGGCTGCAAACTTCCAAAATTACTTGATAGTTTCATTTCACCTCAGTGATAAACATAAAGATCAGATATGGTTTGGTTTTAAAAGTAGATGAGGCAGTCCAAAAATTTGACATACTGCCGGTAGAAAACACAACTGGGCATAAAACCTGCAGAGTAAACACAGCATCAACACACATAGCTACTACACACACTTACACACCTCCTGTCCATGATCTTTTGCCGTGGATACAGCTGCTATTTCCACCTCCTTAATCTGTTCCTCCTCCATCTTCTTCACATAGAAGTGAGCGACTAGGCAAGCAGAGGAGGGGGAGGAACCAGAAGTGTTAAGGGAGGCAACGTGATCTTCCGGCGATATAGGAACTGCTACGCCCAGCTCTTCGAAGAGCTCCCTGCTTAACCCTGCCTCTAGGGTCTCCTTCACAGGGTTCACGTACCTGAGGTGTAGGGAGTGGGATCATAGGTCAGAATCAGATGCGAAATTAGTTAAATGAGTCTTAATAGTAAACAGATCAAGCAGATTGAGGAACTCATTGAATTTTACAGCCCAAAACCCATCTTGTAGAGGAGAGCAGTAAGGGTTAGTCAAGTAACGAATCATTGAATCCAACACTGCGTTCCTCAGGACTGAGGACGATCACTTCATGAGCGACAAAACACAAGATCGTCCTACTCAGAAGTCTGTTATCAGACAGACACACCCCTTCACTGGAAACGTGTTTCTGACTGGAGAGGTGAAAGATGAAACCAAATGGTGTGCTCCACTGCCACAATTGTAACAAATTTGTGTGTTCAGTAATAGTCTGAATGATAAAAGAACCATAAAACAATAGACCAACTCCTTTTATAATGCTGCAAGTAGTGTAAATGTAGTGTGCAGTAGTAGTAATCTGTTCAATAAAACACACATTTCAATACTAAATTATCATGATCTGTAGAATTTAGAGTCAGATTGCACGTCATGTGGATCTGTATTGCTAAGGGTTATAATAATATATCACTGGATAATATTCAACATTTTTCGTCATTGTGGGAAATAAAGACAACATTATAGAGCGGCTCCTGACAGCTGGTCCAGCTTTACTGGTGTCATCAGTGAGTGATTTTGCTCCAGGTGATCCTTGAGGAGTGAGGATGCTTTGTTTCTCAGTCATTCCTCTGTTGCTCTGTCCTCACATCTTTTCTTCTCATCTGTTCTACGTGGGACCGATATGCACGGAAAGATGCAAATGAGTAAAACATGGATACAGTCTACAGCTTTTCACAATTTCTAAGACACGCTCCTTGAAACCTTCCACCCTTTTCTCAAAACTCTAAACAAAAACCCAATTTCCAAATTGTAGTCACAAAACCTCTGACTCATCTTGCAAAATCAGACAAAATTGGCTCAAAGCTGTTTATCTGTGCTCAAAATCAAACTATGTTCTTCGCTCATACACCAAGCTGGTCAATATAAAAACCCTACAGATGCCATGGGGCCTGGACCCAGCAGCCTACCTACATCTGAAAGACGAAGAACACTCCTTCCAGGACAATAACATACACCTCTTGGATCGAGGACAGATGGTTTGAAAGAGGCAATCTACGTAAAAGTGGAAAACCCATCTCGTATAAGAGGAGGAGGGCTAAGCCATGCTGTTTCTTCATCCCTTCCCAGGAGACTAGACACCTGCTCCCATGTGACCCTACGGGGCAGCCCTAACGACAATATCAAGTCCGGCTGCACTCGATTCAACCCCTTGTGGACAACCATGACCTGGATGACTGGGAACTTTTACAGACAATAAAGTATTGAATGTCTGCGGAAATGTGTGATTGATTCAATAAATGGGTTCAGGCCACTGAATATTTGGGTCAGACAACGGGCTTGTGTGTTTTAGGAATAGAGAAAAACAGTCCAAAATATGGGACACGGAGAAAGTTTCGATTAAGAGACGAGTCTCTCAAGCAAACTCATCAAGTCAAACCCCCCATATGACCGAGTGATGGGTGTGGATTCAACTAATTTCATGTGTTTTGATGATCGATGAAGAGAACTGTTAAGCCTTTGTAACTAAATTCATAGAAAACAAATAGTAAGTTAAATTTCAATACAATCACAGTTTCGGTCAAACTTGTGATGTAAAATTTTTGAGTTGATTTCCTGATGTTTAGAGTAAAAGCTCTTCCAAAGAAGGTGGCGTGGGTTTTTTGATGTTGGCAGTGAGCTTTTGGCCCTTCTTGATATGCGAACGTTTATGTGATTCTGTGTGCGTGTACCCCGTGAGTCTGGGTAGGGTGTCTGTTTTCTCTGTTGTAAACTCCGGATTTAGTTGTAGTGTGACCGTTTTGTTTGTGTGTTCTCCAGCCTCTGCCTCCTTGTTGTGTGTTCTTCTTGTCTTCTACCTTGTAAATAATAACTTCTGTATATGTCAAGAAGCATTATGGGTGAACAGCCATTTTGTTTTGTTTAGTGTAGGGAGTTAGTTTAGAGATTGTCTTTTGGTTGGTTTATTTTGTTAGGGACTAGTTAGAGGAAATACATGGGAGATCTATTTGTTCTTCTATTTGTTATTTTGGCCTTGGTTCACCCTGAAGCAGAGCTTCATTGTACATAAACTTTTCATTTGCTGTAAATAATATTTTGTGAATAGCAATAAATTGCTCATTTCTTTTGCCGACGTTCGTGCTTTTATGTTGCGTCCTTAGTCCCCTAGACTGAGGCGTAACAATGTTACTCAAATGATCCTATTGATCATGTCTACTTGTATACATAGAGAGGAACAATGGTCCTCTTTATTTCACAGTTTTTCTTTGTTTTGTAAATGTTATCACAATTATTCACTTTTTCCCCTCTTGTTGTGTTACATAATTTTGCTGTGTTGTTCAAATACAGCCCTGCAATTCTGGCATTGATTCCTATAAATCATGGCTACAAAGGCAGCTGATGATGAGAGATGATTCATATTAATGTGAATGTGTCCGATTCAACACAATATGACGATCAATGAGCTTCTCAAGGCAAGATGAGCAAACATATGGAAAGACGTGTGTTTACTTACATACTTACATATTTTCATTTACTACACTGCTTTTGCTTATGTTGTGTTTCCTTTGCACTATAGGAAAGCAGCAATGTTTGACACTCACCCTCCAGGGAAACCCAGCAGACCATCAAAGCGCATCTGCATCTGTTGCACAGTATTGGAGACAGTTACACACCCACAGGTGTACACACAGATCCAATCGTTTGAATCTATTTTGCATGTAAGGACTAATCACTCATATTTATACACTATATTAAAACACACACACACACACACAGTCCCTTCTCTCACCAGTATGATGTGTCTGATGGGAGTTCTCCCAAACAGCTGAGCTTTTGTGTCACAGTAGAGCATCACATGGCACGCATGCTTGGAACTTGAGCTCACCAACGGCTCTGATTTGGACAGCCGTTCACTCGCCATCTGCATGTATGAACAGAAACACAAACATGATGAATAATCCTATAAGGTGGACGTTGGAATGGCTCGGAGTGAGGGCATAACATAGCATCTCAAGTATGTGAAAAAGAATGGCTGCTTCATTGGCAAGGCCCAAAGGTGGCCTAAAAAGCAAGTACTAGAGCAGCACAGGGGGGTAGGCTCATGCTGAGATGTTTTGGGGCGGTGATCAAGAACTTAAAAAAGGCAGATGCAGTTCAAATCCCAGAATATGCACTTTGCGTGATCAGCGAAAAGATTTTTTTCAGGTTTTTCATTGGTTTTAAATAACAAATTGCAATACAATAATGAGCGTTGAAGTGTGTGCGAAGCAAATCCACAAAAAGATCCAGATAATGAAATGGTCAAAAACATTTATTTGAACTGGAATGACATTACAGCTTACGATGTCCAAAAAAAAACCCAATACACACGAGAAGGATGTTGCCGCAGATCTCCTCTGTGGGGCTCAAAGCAATCTGAGACTCATCTCATCTGTCAGGACGAAAATGGCAAACAGGGAATGCAAAGTCAGATCAATATATCCTGTCATACGGCCTGCTGGACATCAGCTCTTAAGGTAAGAAGCTAAACTAGGACAGAGTATTAGGGCCACTGTTGCAAAAAAAAATAAAAGATAAACTTTGTGGATGAAGTTGTGGATGTTGTTTTAATGTTCTATTAGTTAAAAAAAAAAAAAATATATATATATATATAGACATGTAAT